>JAQFYC010000155.1:0-79229 GCA_034694165.1 Tomocerus mixtus | reverse complement strand
AATTCTTAGATAAAAAGGAACACTAACAGACTAACAGCACAGGCAGACCATCAGAGTGAGGAACTGATTTGATTACGTAGTGGAATATAAATACGAACCAACATACTTATGTACTATCTTTTTAAAGAACATTTACCATGAAGCTATGAAACATTTACTGCATCCTTTCTGTATACATAAGTAGTGTGTGTTATTGCATTGTATTGTATTTACGTAGACTTTTGGTTAGAATGATGTTGTAGTTGTGTGATATAAAGGCTTTGGGTTGCTTTTGCTGTGCTTGTTTGCTTTATTGGTTGCATGTGCTTTGGCTTTGTGTAAAAGTAAGTTATGTTGTGTTGTATGTATGTATAGTAGCTCTATGTAATGTTTCATGTCATATCGCACATGCACGCAAGTCAAGTGAAATGTTAGTCTACCATTTACCGTTTTGTCTTGTTCTTTTGAACTCTAAATGAACTATTAACTCACTAACGTCACTACAAGTCACATTTTCTCATGTTATCATTTGCTGATGAACCTCAAATCCTTTCAAAGGGCATTACTATGTATTAAAACAGAGATATGGATACGCTTTAACTTATTCCTCAATCCTAAGCGACTGTAGTTTAGCTTTCTCACTCAGCAAAGGCACAAGGGGAATTGACTTTTATAAACAATGGATGAGATGACGACGGTGATTTATGTAGATTGTGTTTTGATTCTGATTTTCATCCGGACGTTACGTTTAGGTTCATTGGTTACATTTCGCATATATTAGAACAGTGGAGAGGAAATACTACTGTGTTGTGTGTATTGTATATTGTATCTTTATCTGAGGATTGAGATATGTAGCCAGGTATGTACATATGTACCAAGGTACCTTTTCCTTGTACCACTTCAGTTGAGTTATGTTTGTTTATGACTAGTGTCATAAGAATGTCAACAACGTCACTTCAAGCCAAAAGAATAATAGTAATATTTTCCATTAAAATGACAAAGACGCGTAGTAGAGTTAATATTCACAGGATTTCATATTCATATCATAGCTACTGAATGAATGACGGTGAGAGATTTCTCATGTATGGTATGATTCTCTATTGCGTATTTGGTTATCTATTTATTTAAGTAGCATAAGTAATTACCTAAGCAAAATTACAAAGTACCTCATATCACATCACATCACATATCACATACACTCGCTTACATACGGCATACTTAAACTTTACACTGTTGTGTAGGTATAAGTACTAGTTATAGCTGGAAAATACTAGCGGAGGCCGAAACGAAAGTGTTATTAGTTAAACAGTAAAGAAAGACAGCAGAAATATTTTTGGTAGCTTAAATATAAAATTAGGGCAGAGATAGTCAATTGACTGACGCGTGTTCTCAATAAATACTACAACAGTCTGAGCTCACCAATTACAAGGAACTAGTAAGTAAACAATTCAATTTCATATTTAATGCGAAATGCAAGAGAAGTACTGTAACGTAACGTAACGTAAGGGATCGTCATTAATAAACAGAACGACACATGCACACTGCGTTATTGTATAAGAGTTACTATTAGAGTTTTTTAACAGGAATTACTATGTTGGTTTGATGATGATGGGCGGTTCGTTTGTGATGATGATGATGGCGATATCGTATTGATGATCAGATGAGTCTTAGCACACAACATTAGATTAGCGGTAGCAGAGTCGGATGCTCTTCTCTTGTTTGCAAGCTAGTCAAATCAAAAGGTACATACTTTTAAGTAGGTACTACAGAGTTAGCACACCTGCTTACTGCAAGCTTGAATTTGAATGACTTGGCCAGGCTTCCTATGGCACCCTTTTAATAAATCATTCAGAGATTTGCTTGTAACTGTCTTTATGTGGGTGCTTGAGTTGACTAAAAGGTTTCTGCTGACGGGGACTGACAGATAGGACATTGGATTAGCAGAATCACTCTCTGTATTGCATCCAGTCCAGGTAAACTGCAACGAAAGAAAAAATTAATAAATCAAAAGAACTCGCATATGTATATCTGTTACATGACATGTTAATTTAGTAAGTTTATGTAGGTAGTGTTTAAATCCTATATGTTTACATACTACGCAGACAAGATGTTCTACTTATTGTAAGACCCGGTAATACTAATAATTATACAAATTCACAACCAGTACATAAAACGGCAAAGTAGTTTAGTTGCCTAATTAATAACATGTTGCAGATCTTGGTTAGTATAATATAGAGTGTCCACTGTTTTTGCAGAGCTTGAATGAATGAACTTGCAAATGTTGAATGAAATGAATTATTGAAAAACGATTACTAAATACCTACAAGTAATTGTATTGTGTTTGTTTAAATTGGATAAGATAAGCTGTCAATTCTCATTATTTGTTTGTTTATGTAAGACACGTGCATTGTTATTGTTATTTACGATGCATAAAGTATATAGTATAACATAGTAACTCTGTAGTATTTTACATATCTGTAATTAATTACATATTCTAATTATAATATTGCATTTGTAGGTAGTAGATATGAAGGTACGTAGTATATCTGCTTATGTTAGCCATGGTCTTCGTTTTTTACCATGTGTAGAGTAGCAATATTCTGATATTGAATTTACTTAACATTTTATGGTAGTTATAAGTTACAACATACTATAGGTATAGGTATTGTTGACGCAAGTGTGCCAATATATGTCGAAGGAAATCAGCAAATCAAAGGTCTAGTCTAGACTAAACCCATTGTTTGAGCTACTGACTTAGCTCTGAAGCATTGTCTAAAAACATAGTAAAATAAAATAAATACTTTATCTATGTATAAAACAAAGTTACTTATTTAGTATGGAGTATGGAGTATACATGTATATTATAAAATAATATTATGCAATGAAACACAATACATTATTTATACAGATACAATTACAATTACAATATACAAATCGATTAATACAGATACAATTGATCAATTGACATAATGTTATACATAAACCAGTTATAATTGTGTTTGTTCTTTATTTATGCATAGTAATTGTAATACCTGACCTATACATATTAATATCTGTAAAAAGGCTAAACGATATATTGGGTTTGGGTTACATCAACAAGCTCTGCATCTACTTACATATTTGTATTTGTATTGTTGGGAAAATGCAATACAGAGTAATCTCAATAAATTGGTACGGTGCTTCCTACAGACAACAGAAGGGGAAACTATTAAAAGTAAGAAAAACGGCTATAAATGAGCCATAGACAAACTTGGCTTATACGCAAAAATATAATTAGGTCCCTGAGCTACACTTTGATGTTGATTACTCAGGTTATTAGCGATGAGATGAGATACCTTTCTGGAATTTCCTTGGGAATTCTACTATCAATCGATGGTTGGTAATATAATGAGTCAGATTAGTTAGAATCTTAAATTTTCCAAATCACTCGTGTATCTCTATATTGTACTGTTGTACTACTTTCAAATTTCAAAGTCATCTCCTCACTCAGCAAATTGGTATTCCTATAATATAGGTAGTTATTTGTTATTGTCTTAACGTGAATCAACACAGATAAAGAGGGCCATTTATCGTTGATATAAGGACACAGCCCAGTGTTGTATTGTATATTACTACTTATACTACTAAGAATTGGACAGATCATAGAAAACTACTTAAGTATTTACATAGCCATATTTACATAGTAGGTAGCTAGGATATTTTAATATCTGTACTCTTTACTGCAAGGAAAGACTTTTTAAATATCAAAATTATCTATTGAATAATTAAGTTACCTGTACTCGCACGCGATCAGATTATATGTAATAGGTTAGTTAATGAAACAAACTGTATCTAGACTGTAATCTGCTTAATAAAAACATGTTTTCTTAATTGGGATAACTAGATATCCATCTTACAGTTTTGCCGACGCTACAAATTGAGTCTATAATGCATTTACCTGCTCTGTCTAACCGTGAAATCATATTATGTATTATGCATAATCAAATTATTGATAATTTATAAGAACACATGAATTACATGATTATTTAATTAATGTGTATCGTAATCGTGCGTTTAAGGTGAACACTCTTATGACATTTTATAGGCACCCCGTATCTATGTAATAGGTACATTATTAAATGCCCTGTGTGTGTTAGGATCTATATACTATATCTAAGGAGTCATGGAGTATTTCCTTGGGGAAATACATCTTTCTGAACTGTGGCTAAAATAGTTAGTTGTTAATATTTGCTTACCATCTGTTTTCCCTGAAAAATTTAAGATGTATAAAATGACACAAAGGAACTCATTACAGCTAGTTAGAACTAGAACTATGGAATAAACGGAATCCTCCAATAAAGGAATGCAAAATATTGTATTTCACACCTCAAACACACCTTTCACACATTCAGCACTTTGAATTCATTCCCACATGAATGTTGATTTTCTAGATGTAATGTTCATTTGAAGATGCCAATGTATTTTTTCTTCCCCGTTTAGTATTAATACTTACAATCAAACCAAGATACTCAATAAACTTATATTGTATACTATATGTCATATATCGATATATCTAATATCAATACTTACTTTACTTAACTTAGCACATTTATGCTTGCAAGTACATTTAAAAACATTGCTAATCTTGACATTCGAAATATATTGGCTCGTGCAAATTCATAGGATGATCCGGGATGATCTTATGAAGCTGTATATTTTATATTTCTGTGCATGTTAAGAGAAACCTAATCTACAAACTGGTCATGATCGCATTACTATAGCATGTGATCAACAACTGCATTGCTACATATTACACACCATTGCTTTAATCTGTCATGAGATCATAGCTTCCTAAATTAAGCAGGTATTGGCATACGTTATGCAAGTTACTTACTTTCTATTGTTATTACAATAATGCTAATTTACTTATATGAAATATAATGTAATTGATCCAACATAGCAGCAACAGAAAGAGTGACTGAGATGAAAATCTGTTTAGAATTTACTTATAGCCTGTATCTATGAATCCTCTGTAATACTTAGCTAGTTTAAATCTATTGGTTCAAAGGTAAGTACAGCAGCAGATCATTCGATCAAAAAAGGTTTAGGCTCTGGAACTAAATATAAATAACTATAGGAGTTGTTTGCTTAAAATGTTTACTTTATTCATTGTTAGTGCATTGACGTAGGCAAAAATAAAAGGTTTGTCCAGGTGTAGCACTAATAAGAATGAATGTGATAATAATATGCGCAAGCAACATTATTTATTCTATAACGATAAGTGGGCACACAGTACACACCTACTAATAGGTACAATTATACAGATGCATGTGTGGTACTAGTTAAATTAAATGGTATGATGATAATACGTACTAAACCAAAATGTCTATAGTTTACTGTTTACAGGTACCATTCCCTAATTTATTCAGTTTAATATTTTCATTAGACGAAAGCAACTTCAAGGATATGTAATACCTATAGACACACACGACCATTCCTCCTCCGGAAACCTTAATTTAAGCATGTGATGTCACAAACACCTCTTAGATCTCCTCTAATTTCACTTTTGCTATAGACAAGGTGCATAATAGCCGCATAATATTATTAAAATCGTATAGAAAGATCATATAACTATATTGTACAGAATAATTATATAGTAATGGAAGGAAAAAAACCTCAAATCTGGATATTTCTGTACATGTTGCTTTGTTATCAATTAACATGTACCATACCCTCCCTTCCATCCTGCCCTAACATAAACTTCTAAATTGATTGAACTCACAGGGTTAATTAAGTTATGTATGCATAAACACTTGGTAAATATTGGCAAGATTAATTAGGATTATGATTAATAAGCTTAACCAGAATGTCATCACCTTGAAGCCTGAATTATACATACTCAAATCCAAATGTTGTGTTTATTTATTTATTTTTAAGGGTTACATAAGTAAAATGAATAATGTATGGCAATACCTACTTCAATATCATATTACCTTACTTATGTGTACTATGTACCCTTGACAGTTTCAGAGCCATAACATGCAATACAGTAGGGTTCGAATTACAATTGTCATTGTCATAGGGGTCAGGGAGCCTAAGGGTTGTGTGTAATGGCAACTTCTATTCTGAGATGTTACAAAAGTTTTCTAATAAAGCCAAGCACAATAATCGGAAGAAATATTTTACATGCCTTTCCTGTTTTTGCCTAATCTAACCTTTCACATTGATATCCATAATAAATATTTCGGCCTATCAGAATTTCAATACAAACTATGCTATGTATCGACATTCTAAATATAAGTTAATTTATGCACTGGCATGTCGATACAAACTGGTTACGTACATACATGTAGCGTGATTCGCAAACCAACTCGCAAGGGTAAAGTCTACCATATTTAGAGTTCACTCTCTAAGTAAAGATTATTATCCAAAAAAATCTAGAACAAATTATGGGTATTTATCAAAGCTTTATTTAGCGTCTAATTTAGCGTCTAATTTAGCTTCATTAGCTAAATTAGACGTAAAGATAAAAAATACGCTGAAAATAAGGCAGATCCAAATTATAAATAGATATTACTTAGAATTATCAGCTCTGAAGATCTAGTTTTAACTGATGTTTATTGACGCTAAATGTTCGTGTATTGTATAATCTATAAAGGTGTCATCGCTTACGCAGATAAACCTTCTTCTGCCACTATTAACAGTTTCCAGCATGCAATCATGCAACCAACCAATGTAACCTAATTAAAAATACAATTCAATGGCCCTGGCTCCGCTAGTACAAGTACAATACTTATTTCGACAAGTGATTCTGATTCATAGGTTTATTCCATATTTTAGACTTACGCATGAAAGTTTACAAGTAAGATTACCACTGTGTTCTAGATTTAATTCAGTTTATAACAAAACTTTCGAGAATGAGCAGTGATTTAGCATTGCAGTAAGTACAAGGTACTTAAGTTAATAAAAAACAATATAAGATAAACCATTTTTATTCCAGCTTACTGTTATTGATATTAATCTTTAATGGCATATCACTGTCATCAAATTATCACAATTGTACATAGGATGTATAGGTATACGTAATATAGGTACTTATGAAGTATAGGTGTACATTATCAGTTTATCAGTAGTAATCAATGCATAAAACAAACGCGTAGAATGAATTGAATTGCTATAATATTTATAGCACTGTATATAAAATTATCTTTATGCGCCTAAAACCAATATATGATTTGCAAAAAGTGTGTTAAAGGATTAAGGGGGAAGTAACCTAGCATAAAATGACCGTAAGTTAAACAGGTACCCTTAAAGCGTACACAAGTTTGCATATCTTAAGCAAAAATTTGAAAAAATACGAAAGGATTATTACAGTTTAGATTTAGGTAGGCATAGCACAATGATTGCACACTATGCACATTCGTACGAATATCAATATGATCGATCTAATGAAATATGTAACTAATAAGTATATTACTGATAAAACTGTTATTTGACAATGTGAATTGAATGCTCAACAACGACAGGATATTGTCTTTTGCTCTACAGATTATTATAAGTATGTGCGTATTAAATAATAGTTTCTGTATAATATTACACGCATACCTACTACTTATTACCTTACTACAGATAAATCTACGAAAGTCATATCATAACGGATCTATTTATTGATATTAAATGTGATATTAACTAATATCTACTTTTAACTGCATAATACTCCATTAAATATCTACTTTATAAAATACGTCCCTCTATAACATTCAACATTATCACGTAATAAGCATTCAGAAATCGAAAGGTGGTGGACAGATAAATATAAAGGGGAGGAAGTCCTTTTTAGCGTTGAAGTGTGTGCTTAAGGGTGTAAGTGTAAATAAGAAAGAGCAATATAAATGTGTATTAATGTGCTTTATTATTATCTCGAACAGGTTTAACTTATTGTTGGCCCCTGTTGGTTAGATAGTTAAGCAGTAGGATACAGATATAAAATACAATGTAGAAATAGTTTTATTAAGATTAGCTGGCAATGACACGACAAACAAAAGCATTAGTTAAAAGCCAAAGTCATGAAAATAAGGCAAGCAAATTGCAGTTCTCTTGTTGTATAATATGTATATGGTAATTATGGCCTTTCAATTATATTCAGCGTGATGGAATGGAATATCTTTGAACAGATAAGGTGACTACATTAACTACGTCATAAGAAACGATACCAAATAAAGCAAGGCAACTAATTAGAGTTTATAAATCTTGATCTTCTGCATGCCACGTCTGCCATGCTATTATGTATGCATATTCTAGCCGTAATCCTATTGAATTAGAGGTAGAAGGAATCAATTGCAATCAATCCATCAATTTTAGTGCAATTACAGTGCCTAGTTAGTTAGCTTGCTGAAAGTTCGCATTTTTAACTGCACCAACTACAGTTGGAAAATATATAACTAAGGTATGGGTAAGGTACTTCACATATAAGTACACAATCATGTGCCTATTCTTCTCCAAATGATTTTCGTATGCCAAAAATCTTATGCAAATAAAACTAATGCTGTACACTTTTTTGGAGCAATACATAAACAATATTCCGACCTAACCTTTCAGCTGTTACAATATAGCTATCAGGAACAAGAACAATTATGTTTGGCTAATGTTTTAATTATAAATCTCGTCATTGATTTATGTATTGTTGTTTACGAAACTAGGTATTGGCTCCTTAAAAGTATAGGCATTTTTGAAGCTTTAAATAATGTCTTCAAGTGCCTACATATTGTATCCCCCTCCATACAAACAACCCCCTTTAATGGCAGTTATTGCCATTTCGAGATGACAGCAAACATTACATACATTAAGGAATTCGTTTTAGTATTGTATTTATTAACAGAAACAATTAGGAAATTATTCCCTATTTTGGTTGGTCCCCACTTCTACTGATACAATAATATTTTAGTAAATTGTATCATAAGGCCAAAATCCATTCTGAATTTCCGACTCATTTAATTTCATACGTAATTTAGCTTGTTTTGTCAAAATTGCTTACATTTATACATGATCATAGAGAGATTTTACGCAATCTAACGGGTAAATTATAGGAAATGCTTGTGCATTGTGTATTTATCCTTTAGTGTACCATGTTTGTTGGGATTCGATGACTTTTTGATGGATACTATCTGATTAGACATGAAATTTATGGAGTCATTCCTACTCAGCATCTTGAACGCTACTTCGCATATCGTTTACTCAAATTGAATATTTTATCCTCGTCACTCGTAACATTCAAGATGCAATACCTAGTATATTCATACTATATTAAAATATATACCCTGAATATTTTACACATTACGTGTACTGAAACCCTCTACGATGATAGTAAATAAAAGAAAAATGTAAAATATATTCAATTGTAACAATTGAATCTTCAGAGAAACTTAATCCACAGCAAACGACCTGCTTCAGCTGGATTGGATTAATAGATATGCAAATAAAAAGTCAATAGCCGATGCTTTAATGCATATATTTATAGTAATTCTCCCTTCTCCACTAAATAAGTGCTGCAAATTATATGGAGTAAAAAGCTATGATATGACATAACGGGTTGTTTAATGGTAGAATGGCTTCTACCACTATACGTACGTAAACGAACCTGTAAGATTATATGTTAGTATACTAAATAAATAAATAACACCAACTAAAAGTGATTTACGTCTTTTATGCAGCAATTACAAACGTGTCCTGATAACACGCAATTTCCAGACCCAAATAGTTTTTATCAATCAATTTATTTATATTATGTACATATATGTATTTTAATTGCTTTCCATAACCATCTTCTTTTCGTACCTAATTGTACTTATCAGTGAATTACATTTTATAGGTAACGCAATTAAATTTAGGACGATTCTATGTTCTTCATGTGTATCTTGAATGGATTTACCTATTTAAAATGCCGTAACTAATAAGTTATCTCATCTCATAATGTGCCTTCTGGTTCACTTCATTATATTAAAAACGTAATATTTTACCTCCAATGTTAAGGAAGGATGTCCTCGTTGCATATGACGCATTATTAAAATTAATATATTCGTATCCACATGCTATTAAACGATAGGTAGGTTTTTTGTCTATACCGGTTTATTTTGACCTAATCGGCTGTGCTATTAACGCATGTAAGAAATTAGTCGCAAATTTTAAGGATACAGAAAATATTATCCACGTTAATAATTGTCTGCTACAATGTGATGCTCACAGTACAGGTAATACAATAGTAATAAGCAAAGGAGAATAAACTTACAATTTTGACAGATACTGAAACATGGTTATCGTAGCTTACATAAAATATGAAATTTAATATTCGTACACATCTTGAATTTATGTAAGTATGCAATATAATAGTAAATCAAAGATAGTCCATATTATGTATTCATCTTGAATTTGAATTGATGTTATATACATATTTTCAAGCTATATAATTTTACAGCAGATCTATCTATGTATGTAGGAATGTTTCACTTCAGCAAGTTCTTATGCTATAGACTGATAATCATATACGACGACGTAAGGAGTATAACAACTATGATATAATCAAGTAGGATACGTGTCTAAAAAACTGACTGCAAAAAGGAAGATGGCCTTGCAAATAACACAACATAACACAGGACAGGTGAGCGAAGAAAGAAAGGTAAAACGAACGAGAACTGCAACAAGCAAAAGTAGCAGAGAACTGTCTACGACTCTATATGCACATGAACAAACCATACATCAGTCCACTTTGCCAGGTCAGCAGAAAACAGAACCTATCAAAACATTTGAAGAACAGAATTTTCTGGGATATAAATGGCACGGTACGATACAAACCCAATAACCTAAGGCCTAAGGTCTTTTATTCCTTAATTCCTTCCCACATCCCCAAGAATTCCCATCACCATACTCTATACTGCAAAAATACTTTTGCTGTAGTTCGTGTAACTCTGTAACTTTTGTATAAGTAATATAGGTATTGTCTTTCTTATATATTTCGCTCTTCAGTATGTGTAATAAGCATCTTTGTTAAATACTTAAATGCTATATAAATGCAATAATATTGTATCTTTAGTCTGAAGAATGCGCTAATAATGATACGTTGATAAGGTTTATGCAAATGAATATATTCACATGCATATGTCCAATCTACATACGTACGTACATGAAATCGGCAGCTACATATGGTACTATATACAGTATGAATAGAACATTTTAGTTGTCTTGTAATGTAGTATAACATTTCCATGAAGACAGTTTTAATTACAGATCTCTGCTGAGGATACGTCATAGTATTCCGATAGATAAGCAGTTTTTACTTAATTGCGTTAATAATACCATGGAACATATATTTACATACTACTCCCACCAGTTTACTACATTTACCAGTTTTCATAGATAATACAAGAAAAATTCAAGTTTTATACAGACATATTTGTTAGATTTATGCCTGTTCTATCGTAGTGACGTCTACGGTAGGTAGTAGGTATGCATTATATTCTATACTAATTCCAATTATAGTATTATGTAATTTATTATGTGCTCCTGTGCATGTCTGGTTTTCTAAGCTCTTTTCTAAGTGCTGTGGAGTACTGAAGTTTATAGCTTTCTTTTGAATTCAATATTATACATAATTCGACAAATGACTTACGTATTAGATATATTTAGCTTCTGCTGCAGACGAAGCAGATTTGTACTTAAACATCGATAGATAATCTGGCCTTTCTTTAGTACAAAAGATTCGTTGTTACGTCACAATACCAATTAAATCATGTTAAGCTAATATCGCAAATGTTTACATACGAATTATAAGATACAGATTGTATTTGTATTTTTGAAGCTCTCTACAGTATGTAACCACTTAAAATTAAGCTTATTTCTTAGTTATTTCCTGTACATACCAGCTACTTTATATGTAATGTAAATCCAAATTGTCTTATGCGGCAACCTTTAGTTATCTAATATCAAATACAATTAAAATGTTAACTATAGATACTAGTCCTTGAGATTTATGCAACAACGGAGATATGGAAGAAATATTCTAATTGACAATATTTGTACATTGTCTAATCAATATTACGTAATAAAATATTTCCGTTATGTACATAATATTGATAAGATAATCAGCTCTAGCAATGAACCCAATGTTGTGGGCTGATCGCATAGATGAAGGCAAAGTTCTTAGTAGGCGAATGGCCTCATAATCCAAGTAAAGATTGGCAGACGAAGACAAATTTCATCACCCATAATATGAAGGTCCTACTCTCCTACAGTATTTATAGGACAAAATAGAAATTCCAAGTCTTAGATACCGTTATTAGGTACAATGGTACCGGTAAGTATAAATATGCACATACAATTATCTATACCGACTAGAATTACCAATAAACTTGTGATTTTGGCTGACAGTCAATATACATGACGCACTTATATTGATCAAAGAATCCGATATGTTTCTAGGCTGTATACATTATATACTCCTAAACTCAAAACTATATTTGGCCTTTTACGTAAATAAATAAATAACTCAAGAAAGAGAAACTACCAATAATGTTACAGATGATCGGTTCATCATTCTTTAAAGCTGTCAAATTAGGATAATTTGCGATGCACGTGTTTCTTGCTTCTATTTAACTAAAATTAGCGTTCACGCTCCATTCGCAAACAGTACTCTTTATATTGATAAAGTGAGAATAAACTTTCAATGCTTCAATAATGAACGTATACACGCAAATAGATTTTCAAAATTCTTACATTTGTGGACAGATTTCCCAATCCTGCTCCTGTTCACTCAACTATATAACTATTACAGCTATTTACGCTAAGCTCTACACTATCCACTACACTTCATCAGATCAGGAAGTCTAATAATAGTAATATCTGTAGTTTAGTGTAAATAGTTTGTCAACTCACTCAAGCCAAACGAACGTCCACAATTTTAATGGAAACTATATCATAATAGACTTATTGTCGGTCTGCAACCAATGTAAATATATACCGTGGCAAACTAAATGTTTGTAATCGACTGCTGGAGCAAGTATATAGCTTATCAATATGACATGACGTCGAGTACAAGTACACTACAGTAAACTACTGATAAGAACGCTTGTAAACTTTGTATCTTTAGATTGCGTGTAAAGCTACATACGATGAGTACATTACAGATATAACAACACACTTAAAAGAGCATTATACGTATGGACGTCATCCCAAAAGGCATGATAGATTATTTTTATTAGAGAAACCAATTCAATAATTTTCCGCTTCAACTTAACTGTTTATTCATATTATCCTTAATAAATACAATACTAAAAACCTAAACCTTATAATGCCAACTTACTTACATTATGTGGAAGCAAATGCAATCCAAAATCCAATGCAAAGTTCAGTCAAACCGAAATGTTAATCTAATTAATTACTGTATACATTGTCATTAAGGTCTACACATTATGTACAATTACAATGAATGTCAAGTGGATTCTCCTTTAAAATCGGTTATGGTTGCAATTTCAAGTATTTAGATATGTTGTTCCTGCTAATACGAATAATATGTGTGCCTACTCGTCCATTACATTCACAATTGCAGTCCTACACATTTGCACTGATCCACATAATCCTTTTGTATGCGTAATCTCTATTTAGGGTAATTTTTTGCCAACGTCAACACTTTCCTCTTACACAACCACGCTTTTTTTATTGTGTTCTATTGTTGTAGCTCACATACTACTAATACTTAATACCTATTTTAGTATGCATGAATCTGCTTAGTTTAGTATAATTGGTTCTCTAACACTACGATTACAAATTATGGCTTCTGTCTACGTACAGTCCACGTCCACAAACAATTCTTTATGTATAAAGTATAAATAAATATCATAATTAATATTTGCATTCACTCTGTATGTAAAGAACAGAATTCTGCAGAATACGGATATTTATATTTATATAGAATTACTTGATTATTACTATGTAATCAAACCAAGGAGTCAAATCGACAAGTACGTACAGATAATTCACCTTACGATCCTTTAGCCAACTCCGATTAATCTACTCCCATAAAATATTCAATGACAAATTAAATTGTCCTCGGGTCACTATAGTATGTACTCATATAAACCTTGTGCATAATCATAATCTGTGTCCGAGCGAACATCCTACTCACATCTGTTTGCATGACGTGAAATGACGTAGATATATGCTGGCTATATACCATAATACATTACATTAGCAAACCCAACCACTTGTTGCACAGATCTTTGTTTACATTTTCGTATGCAGTATAGTGCAATGCAAAGTAAACTGTAAAATATTATTGTGTACTAAATATAGCATGTATAATACAAAGTTTTACCTACTTTATAATAATCTCCAGTTATGTAACTGCTTAATTATAGTACTAGTTTAAAATAAATTGATTTTAATTTTAATCATACTTCTAGCATACCTTTTGTATTGTAATTGTAAACTACCAAAAGAGAAATTTAATATCACATCACACGGTTTTTGCTTGTAATAATTGTTTTAACGCTGTAACGAGAGAACCTTTTTTGACGGAATGTCGAGCAAACTCAGATCACATTCACATAATCACATCACACCAACCAAACCAAACCACATAAAATCACACATCACTTCACAAAATAAGTTTAGCCAAAAAATTCCCACTGTCCTATATAGAATGTGTTATACTAGTAGTAGGGAAGTACTTATACTGGATTTGGTTTGTAGGTGTGTAAGTGTACTCCATTCCCATTGAACTGATGTTAATGTTAACATATGTACTTGTATTGTACAGTTCTTTCCTTCCTATATAGATTTGGTAATAATATAAGTTGATCTAGAAACATAATATAACAACAGCACAGAGAATAACATTCAAAAATTCCTTAGGTGTGTTTGTGTGTGCGTAGTGCAATGTAAATGGTAAATGTAAAGTAGACTGTACTCACTGTACAGTAGTGTATAATGTTAGTAAATGCGATCTTCAGAGGTTGTATCGTATCAGAAGTTGTATGTAGTTGTGATGGTTTGCTTTGGTTTGCGTTTGTGACTGGCTTTGGATACTAGTTTAACTTCTTGCTATATTATAGTTAGAAATTTAGCATTAGAAATAACATTAAGGAGGAGAAGAGTAATGTTATGCTGTGTATTGTATGTAATGCACTATCAGTAGTTACATACAGTGGAACAGACAGATAATAATAATACCATAATATTATGTAGGAGTCAGGAGTAAGTAAGTAAAGTAATATTTATCACGTCTACTATTTACTACTAAGTATAAGTATGCTACAATATAATGTTGTCCGTAAATTCAGTATTGTATTCTATATTGTAGACTTGTAGATGTGCCTTGCCTACCTTCTTTGGAACTTAATGTTATACATTTACTTAACATAAATAATACTGTACTTGCACTTGCATGGCCTCTTGGCAAGTTATGCTATATTATATACTGATAGATATATAGTTAAGTAACTATAAACTTTAAGAATCGAGCAACGAAAAAGGCCATGGCAGACATTGAAGAGACCAACATAACACAAACACCAAATCCAACTTGACTTAACATAGAATAGCCCTACTGCACAAAATACACTGTGGATCTGCTGAATGCTGAATACCTAGTTAATGTTAGTATATATGGTACACTGAATGAGAAAGACGTAGATCCAATCCACGATCTATCTACGTATCCACTTCTGAAACAAGAAAAGTGAACAGATTTTCTTAAAGACGTTTACCATTACGTATGGCTGGGGCTACATTATCTAACTAACTGCATGAAGTATACATAACATTATTATATTCCAATGCATAATATCAATATCTTGCGTATTACTATCATTATCATCCTCGATACGATATGTCTGTACATTATATAATGTAGTTGTAGTAAGTGTATTATACCTACTGCCTACTACTATAATATACATGCATAAATCCAAATACCTCTTGCATACCTTTCCTAAAGATATTTAATAAGAGCTAGCACATATACATTAATGCATAATATATTACATAGTATTGTATTATCGTAACTATTCAAACTTTAAAGGAAAAGGTATAGTTAGTTGCTTAAGCAAAAGGTATAAGGTATAGTTAGTTGTGCCAGTGCAGTGCAGCATATTCAATGTAAAACTAAAACGAAGGAAAATAAGAAATATTTTTGTAGTTATGTAAGTTAAGGCTATGTATTTTTGTTTAAAGTTTGTAATAAATAGCGTGTTTTGTATTATGGCTACCAAACTTGGATGTTAGAATTCTATTCTTGTTCTAATCGTAATGTAAATACATACTACAAATATAATACGTATTAACTGCTGTACTAAATCAAGTTTTCCGTATACCTACTACATTTAGGTAGGCGTCTACATTTATTCCAGGAGAAGAGTCTAGATTTATACAAGTTAATGTGTATGCCTATAGATAACCTACGTAAGTAAAACAAATTGAAATGGGATATATCACCCACTATTATGCATTGTATGCAGATTAATCTTATTTAGTAATGTTTTATTATGGCTTCTTATATGTGAAACACTAATACTACTGTAAGACAGTAATACTGGATGTTTAAATACATAGTGCACAGTATTGTGGCTCCTTTGCTCACTAACCATTGTTCCGTTCAGTGTTCAGAAGTTTATAATTCATTTCTACAAAAGGATTCTGAATAATATGTATGTTGATATTTGGTATTACTATTATGGAATACGAAAACATGCACAATTCTATAAGAGAATGTGGAGCAATGAGAAAACCCTTTTGATATTAAATTCTGATCCCACAAATACTACACGTCTACAAATACAACTACCTGTATTATATCTACCTACGGCTAAAGAGTGGGTATTGAATAGAAAGATATACCCTGTAAACCTGTCCTGTAGCGTATAGAACTTATTACTTCTTTCCATTATTTTTCACATAGAATAAAACAGCCACACTACTATCTTAGCAGTGTTTATTTGCATCCCCTTAAAGCCTAAATGCGATACACTTACTAAGTACTACGTAAATAGTATGCTTAGGCACAGTGAAGGTATGTAGGTAAGTTAGGTAAGCTTCTGATTGTAGTAGCTACTAATTTTATTATTCAGCTTACGTTAGTTTTACAATTACAGTGTAAGGGACGCAGTAGTAGTAGGGATAGGGAGTAATTAACATATTATTATATTAGTATCTACTAGAATATGCGTACACACAGTCACATATATACCTCACAATGCCTTGTAGCAATATTTTTATACTACTTTTTGCTATGGGTATTAGATAGAAACTAAGTAGAAAGGTCTAGGATAATTATGTAACTTTTTAATCTATACTATACTGTAATCAAGGTTTAGATATGTCACAAACAAAATTGTGCACAGCAGGTGTATACACAATCTACAGGGTGGTTTAAACATAATTTAGATTGTGGAAAACATTTATACTTAATAGTATAAAACTGTTATACATTGCTTTCGCTAGATCCGTCTATAAAATTGAGTCTAGATAATGAGGGTAGCTTAAGATAACTTACATATGTATTATAGGGCAATTATGAGTGAGTAGACGAAAGATGAGTGAGTTTGTGAGTAAGCGAATAAGCATTATAATATAGTAGTGGCCTGGCACAGATTCGCCCAAACATACATCCTTCTTCATTTAAATTTAAACTACATGCATTGCATACCATGTATATCTACTTATTATACCTTATATGTGAATGATCGTTAAGTATGTAAAGTGCTATGTACTATAATATGCATTGTATGTATTTAACTTTTAGTAGCTATTATAAGGTTTAAGCTACCAACCAACTTTAAGCTATATATATACTTAGTTTAGTTAGAAGTTAGAATAGGTAAACGAATATACAAATGTGGGTACACGGGTACACATACATGACATATACAAATGCATGCGGGCAATTAATGTTGTGTCCTTATGTCTCAATCCTTTGCATTACTTTTAGTTTATGTAGTTCGTTGGTGGGTGTGTATGTATATGGACAAAATAATTTTCGGTTCTGTACCTTTGGTGTTAACTGACTCTCTGCAGTGACGTACAAAGCTTTACAGAAAATGCATTCACATGATACATAAATATATAATAGAATCCACAATTAGCAACAATAAGTACATTTATTACACAGTAAAGTAGCATAGAGGATTTTATGGTTAATGTTCCTTTTAGGTAGTTGCCTACACAAAATGAATATATAGAATACTATAATTGCGTCCTTATAATATGTCTCATCAATATGATCTCAAAATCTTATAGATGATTCTAGAGATAATAATGGTAATCTCAAGATTCGTATATATATCTGTATGTACTGTATTGTTGTAAGTATTATTGTGTGAAATCCATTAGGTATTTATTTAATATGGATTGCCCAAAGATCTATCTTACTCAAGTCAAGATCCAAATTGCTATTTTACGACTACTTGGTTTGACTGATGCATATTAGTCGTATTTTTTACTAGTGAACAAATGACAGAGGTACAAGGCTAGCTTCTGGGTGAATAGCCTCTCTAAGAAATTCAATGAAATGCTAGAAAGGTAGAACTCATTTTAAAATTGTAATTTTAATGGAAAGAACACTAATGTTATTATGAATCTACAACACAACACTAACAAAGTGAGCCAGTGAGCGGTATCTTATATGCTATGTATGCAATGCACTACTTTACTTATATACAATTACGTCACATGCATTCATTACCGTATATAAATGCAGAATATGCAATAATATTGGAGATGCTAGAATCGTCTTGTAGGGACTATTGTCAGCTCTATACACGAGTAAAGCAATGGTAAATAGGTACTTTCTTAGTTTTATTATGACTTACTATATAATTTGACTACTGTACTAAATACAAATTGTTAAGTAAAGCATTTATTTCTTTGAATTATGTATTTACCGACCTTCTTCTGAAAACCTGTAGACATAATGTCTCAGTTTTGTACAATAGAATATACTAGTACTATATGAAAATTGGATGAAAACATTAGGGTAAGGGTAGATTGGCCTATTTATTAACCCATTCGTCATTTTCAATACCCATATGCAAGAGAGGCATGACAGACATAAGGAAAATCTTTATGTAATGAAATCAGCTTGAGACATTTGGGAAGATTATTCAGCACGATAATTTTTTACCAATTTTCTCATACTTAGTAGTATATGTTGATTGTCTATGTCTACATATTATATGTCATGAATAATCTAAATTCTTGTATTTTTAGCTTCATTGATTTTGTTATTTTATCAAGTAATTGTACAATTAATAGGTAAATCTGCTAGAACTTGTATTCAATTTCCAGATACTTTACCTCTTGTGACCTGGAGTGAAGCTATGAAGATGAGATGAACAAAACGCCATAATATTATTCATATAATCCTCTTCAAGCGTACACAATTACGCAATATACATAAACGCACGGGAATTAGATGAGTCAAAGAGATGTGTGAGATTTTCCAGTCGAATCAAACACAATAATGATTATGTTTTTAAGGCTACAAACTGAATAAAACTGTTAAAGCAATTAGAAATGTGGCTAATCTGCACACATAATCATAGTTCATTTCTTTTCGCGTTACCTATGAAAAGAAGTGTATTGTGCCAGCATGATGTATTGATGAAGCACGAAAACTGAAATGGAATTGAACACACATTTACATTAGAATGTGTATGTATGTATAGTAAAGGAGTCCTTGAAGAAACTCGACTTCACATCACAAAACGCAACGTTATATTTGTAGTACAAGAAGTACGAAGATAAATATGCCCCAGTAGTCCCAGCCTAACAAAGTAAAACAGCTAACTATAAGCTAAGAACTCTACTACATTTTGCACTATCTGTAGTACTACTGTTAAAGATTGTTATAATAAATGCTTCATTGTAATATTCACATTCACATACCATTATATTTTATTCTCTTTAATAAAAAGCAATGTTACGGGCAGTGTATTGGGGTATGCCGGGAACCATGACCTCATTTTAGTTAACTTTGTGTATTTTATTTCTCTTCTCTGTGTGCCGCCGCAGTTAAAAGGTTTAGCTAAGAGAGTATACGGGCAGAAACGCTCCATTGACGTAACGCAGGATAGTAAATGCTAATGCCGACTAATTACCATGCTCAAAAATGCACAACAGTAAAAATGACTAACGTACTAGAAATGTAGTGTACATGTAGTAAGTATGCACTTTGATGACCTGTCATCTACGTATTTTGCAATTGTTTGATTAAGTTCGTTTGACAAATTGGCTCTTACAAGCTAACTATGGTTCATTTTTAAGGTGGAAGCGTTTTTGTATGCTCCTGTTAAGCCTAATAATTGATTCTCATATGCAAAAATATTTAAAATATGTTAAAATGGGATGAACAATAAAAAGTCACAAAAGATTATCTCTGAAATATCTTCATTCGTCACAAATGAAACAAGGGTTAGCAGTTGGACATTAGGAAGTATTTTATGTATCTGTTGATGTTGTAGACATTATCAGGAAACTTAATCAAAGAGTCCAAAGCCCATGTCATCGTCCTCTTCTTCTGATTCTTCCTTCTTCGCCTCTTCTTTCTTCGCTGCCTTAGCTGGTGAAGCTGCAGCAGCAGGAGCAGCAACCGACGCAAATTTGCTAGGATCCTGCAAGAAAGTAGGATAAAATTGACGTCACAAATGCGTAAACAGATTTTCAATTTTCTTTATAAATCATTGGTATTAAAATATGAAATAAGATAACCTAATAAGATAACAATTCTCTATTGAGTATTGAACATATATACCTTGATGAATTCTTTAACAGTTTCGGCTTCCTTGAAGCTGACGTCGGTGACAGCAGCAATAGCAAGCAGATTCTTGAACCCATTGATGACGGAATGGGGCACTGAAGCAACTGTTGGATATCCGATTTCTAAAGATACGGCAGCTACGTTCCTAACTCCGGCCAAAAACCGATTGCGAAGATCTTCAGGCTTGATGTCAAGGATCTTAGGCTCAAAAATTGTGCCAGAGTCATAGACCATTTCAACCTAAATGACGTCAAGAAAAGTTAGCATTAGCAATTGTAGTAAACAATGTTACTTGAAGTTTGCTTTCTAATGTTCAACAACTAACCTGAAGACCGTATGAAAACGGCGAGATGTTCAACATGTTCAAAAGAGTAGCTTCAGAAGCTCCGACTTTGTCTCCCACCTAAAAGAGAAAACTCGTTAATCCTATTGCATTTGTTCAAATTAAATAATAAATAGATATTTCATTGTTCAAAGAAAAAGGAATCTTATCCTGCGAAGCATACTTTCAAAATGTGCACATCGTTGATGATTTCAATAGTTCCCTTAGAAATCTTGGTGGCGATGGCTAAAGCTTGGAAGAAAGATGTCTTTTCTGGGCCAAGACCAGTGTTTTGGGATGGAATGATGACATCTCCTGGTGCAATAGCTCCGGGTCTTGCAGGAGCACGTACCTTATTTTCCAAAAGCTTTTCTCGGACTTCGCTCAACTCTCCGTTAGTGAAGACAAACCCGACGTTTCCGCGAATATGGGGCAAGATTCTAAAAAATACGATAATATTGTTATAGCAGATAACTCTTTGTCCCACATTATCATTGTGATCCCTAGGCAAGGCTTATAATATTGGAAATAATGATTATTACTTTTCCAAAGCTGGGTTGCTTTCCAGATGACCTTTGATAGCCTTCCTCATCATCGTATTCTTCCCCATAAGTACAACGGCAGACCCCCGCAGACCAATTCTAATCTGCTGCATTTGTTTCGATCCGACATTGTCAGCTCCTACGATGAAACATTTAGGATATTCTTCCATATACTGCACCAACTTGGTGAAGTAGTTGGCCTTCCACGAAGTCTTGTCCTCCCGACCCATCTTTAAAGTGTGAAGGGATAGTTTTTAAGGACTGAAAAAATTAAACAATTCATATTTATGATTAGTTAGTGTTAGTGGTACTTTCATCCTCACATAGTGGAATGAATGCGATTAACTGCATACAAATGTAACCAATGGGGCACCAATTATGTACAAAACAAATGTCAAAAATAAAAATACTGTCGAAATTACAAATAACACGATTAAAACTTTAGCACGTAGGTTACCCACTCCATATTTCGATTAATAAAAACTGCAGTAAAAAATGAATTAAACCATTTTAAAGTCTACTTACTATATCAAAGTAAATACGGGCAACATGAATCTTAATTTAGTTTTCAAAAAATTTCGAAATACTGCTTACCTTGACCAAAAATATGAGATATAAAATTCGGCGTGCACGTCGTTAAACTTCGCAATTGCCAATATAAACTTTCGCAGCCGGTCACCAGAGAATATCAATCTTAGCTTTGTTAAGAAAGCTTCCAGTAGATGGAGAGAATAGCACCTCACTTGAATGGTTTCCTATTTTTGGATTGCTGGAGGGCAGGGGATTGAATTGAAGAACGAAGTGACAGTGAGACTTGGAGAAAGTCAATATTCGGATCAGGCTGTGAGGCATAATTTTATGAAAGCCGAACTTTCTCCAATGCTTTCTTTCTTCATACTGGGTTAGGGTTTTCAACTTACAAAAATAATAATAACTATAGATGTTATAAAATTATCAACATCTCAACGATAATAATACATAAAATACATCCAATACTGTGTGGTAAGTCAATGGGTGAGTGGTAACTGGTAAGTCTATGCCGTGATGTGGTAAGTCTATGCCGTATACCTACACTGTGACATGAAAACATTGGTCAATAGTCACTGTAATATGTAAGAGATGCTTTCTTTTTACATACACCACGTCTGAGTATTCTTAAGCTCTTAATTGCTTTCTCTATTCAAGCTTGCTATTGTTATCGTTTGGGAGCAAAATGAGATTGGCAATATGAGAAATGAAATAATGATAAAATGGTAACCTTTACGCAGTGTGACGATTATCTGATCGAAGAATCCCGAGTATATGATTCTGATAGCATGTATGCAAAGTTAGGCTTGTACACGAAAAATAAAATCTCAAATGAAATAAGGCTCAATTCCTAATGCTAGCGTACTTGTGCCTGTAGAACAGATAATCCCTTAAAAAGGTACAAAGTTTAATGTTAAGTCAGCAAATTGTAACTTACAACCTTTCCGATTTTCTTTATTTGATATTCTTACAAAGTCAAAGTACAGAGCATTTCCATTTTTTCTCAGTATTTTCACCTACACTGATTAACAAACTAAAACACATTTTACAGATTATTTAGGCCTGACAAATTCTTGACTTTATTACAGATACCTAATCTCCAAGTAAACTCACACTCATTCAGCACCAAAAATATCGTTGCACTAAATGGATTAAACAGTAATTAATACCAGCATAAAAAAATTCCATGGAAAACAACACGCGCTTATTAGTTGGTTACTACTCTATCCAAAAGAGAATTCTTGTAATAACATTGAGGTGTCGAACTTTAGACATTATAAGTGTATGTAGGCATCTTAAATTTTAACGAAAGTGAAAGCATCGAACCTTTTTAGACTATCAACAACTATCAATGCTGAGTTAGTATACATTATACTATACAGTATATAATACGTTATAATTACAATTATTTAAGACAATGTTATCTTATTACTACTAATAAAGAAATTAATGACTGATTTCAGGCACCTCAATTATGGAAATTATCTCCTACGACCTACGACATGCTGTAGTCCCAGCCCCATCCCAACAAAACATACACACGAATTACATATACCCAATAAATTAAAAAAGTAAACACAGCACATGTTTTCAATAACATTTAAGCTATCTGACTACTACTTAACTTTTAACTTAACTACAACAGTTTAAATATTAATGGTTAAATAATATACATGTCAATGCCTCTGATACACTGATTTATGTAGTTATTATTTCGTATAATACACACGATAATACAATGTTTTGGACCTCCAGAACGAATAGCTGTTATCGAATTTAAGTAAATAAACCCCCTTTCCGGGAAAGAGGTGACTTCCCACGTATACCTCAACTTGGGCATCTCGTCTGTACACTGGGATTATCACATCTGTGTTGGGCTTAGCTCCTTTTGGAAGAAGTTCTCTGCCTTTCTCAACATCTTGCTGCAGAGCTGTAAATGTTTCATCATCCTCTTCCTCGTCAGAAGAATTTTCTTCTGTAACATGAACAGAAACCGGTTCGTCTATGTTCGTCCATTCAAAAAATAAGCCAAATCCAATATCGTATGAGTCAGTTGCAAATTCCCAAAACAAACAAGTTCCGTCTTCATGTGTCGGTACGCGAACCTGTAATTCATTGCTTTACTTAGATTAAAACGTTTAAAAGACACTTCACAATTGTATTACAAAATTGTTATAGATGTATGCAATAAGAAGTACAGAGCCTATATACCGTAACAGATTCTCCCTGACCGATTCGTATGATAGCTTCACCCCCTTCTGACTTTACAGACTCTTTGAACTCTTTTATATCTTTCCTGGTCCACATGGAAGCAGCTGCAATAGATGCATTTTCATTTTGTTCATCTTCACTACCATCTCTGTCTATGTCACCCGACTCTTCAATTGAGGATGTATTGCGAGAGTGATTCAAATTTTGATCGTCTTTATTTACATTTTCGTTTTCATTATTTTGAGAAGCAGCTTCTACAGTTTTGGCATTTTGATCAGTAAATAACTGTTGTTGATAAATTTGCCTCATATATTGTTCGTAGTGCTGCTCTTGTAGTTGCCGGATCAAGACTGCTTGCTAAAATATTAACAATACATACAAGTTGTATTCCATGTACAACACTATTCTTCAAATCAATACGGAACTTTAACCAACCTGTAAGTATTTAACCTTAAATAGACAGTTTCAATTACCTGTTCAGGGTTTCCTGGATATTGCTGTTCAGCATAGGATTTAAATTGTAAAAATGTTTGTTTATTGAGAGCATCTTGGATTCTTCGTTTCTGTTCTTCAAGTCGTTGCTTCTCCTCCTCGGCTTTCCTTTGTATTTCTTTGGCAACTTGATAGTCTTCATGTTTTTGATGTTCTTTGTCAAAAGCTTCCTTTTTAGTTTTTTCTTTTTCCTCTACATCTCTCTTGTGGGCCTCTATGAACGGCTTAAACTGAGGACATTGCTTGTTCAACATGGTAATAAAATCAAACATACAATCGGCTTTACTTTTGTCACCCAGCGCCTGCCACGCAACCCTAAAATTCAAAGAAGCAATATACCATTATTAGTTTCATCACAGTCGAATTATTTGTATGAACTTTTAGAAAACATGTAGCTAGAAGACGTACCTCCTATCTTTTCCGATTACATCTAATACCCCTAATGGTGGCACCGTTTCAGGGTCAAATTTTCCATGAGACACTTGACAAGTAAGGCCTACGAGTTTTAAACGTTCTTCATATGAAAAGTGCATTGCTTTCCCTTGTTTATCTATATAAACGCAAAACAAGTTTTACTGAATTAGCATAATTTTGGGATATAATTACCATCCAAAGAATACAACAGCCCAGCCCCATTACATTACTGTTCGCTATTACAACTTAGCTATTTTGTAAACAATGGCCAACCTTTAAAAAATTTCAATGCCAAATTGTACAAATCTCTTAGAGTGAATCCCCATTCGGTTAAAAAGGGAGAGTCGTCAGCAGCTGTGCCATTTTCCGGTAGCAAAGACATTATTCAATTCACGATAAAAATGTTTCTTGAAACTACTTGAATACTCTAAATCAGCTCACTCTAACAGCGGAGACCAGACAGACACACGATAATCCTACACAGAAAATAAAGTAAAGTTAATGTTAATTGCAATTCCATTCTTCGAGTTTCAATAAAAGTTATTATAATAAAATAGAACAAATAAAACTTAAAATTCATGCAATCATAGATCAGTACCCCTAAATTGTAGCTCTCTTTAAGTCGGATGATTATAGTCAAAAAGTCCAGTTGACAGCTATGCTTCCTGTCCTGTGTTGCTTTGAATTCCCTTGATTATCAGATCAGCATAATCGGCAGCAATTAAAAAATCTATAATTAACAATGGCAAATAAAGTAATCAATCATACTTACAAACATCACTTAAATCTTACATAAAAATGAAATTAGAACCTGACATTCTACAATATGCAGGCTAAAATAAATCTCTAATTCGAATCCCGATTATATGCATAATGGCATTCTGTGTGCGGATTTGCGGATCACTATAAAATAATTTTCTTCCTGTCACCTGTGCAAAAAGCTTATCCAAAGATTATCTCAGATGTCAGATTGATTAGTATTATTGACATTGATTGTCAGTTATTTAGATAACAATTTAGATACTTATGACTTACCAGTACCAGAAAAATGTTTGTAGTCTTCAGCTGCTTCTATTATTATTATTGTCACTTTTGAAGTAAACAAGTCACTTGATTGTTGTTAATGTGTCTCTAGTCTGTATTAATCCCTCATTTAAGTTATCCCACCTTTTCTGTGTGAGCCTGCAGTGACTGCTAAAACATGCGTAATTGGATCAAAGGTAAAAATTGGCAATGTTGACGATGCGCCAAGAGACTATCGGCCTATCTCAACATTTTGCGACTGCCACGTGAAATGGTTGTTAGCTAATCAATGGTCAACGTGTGCTAAAGGCACCAAATATCAAAACGAAAAGTTACATTCATTGTAATTTTTTGTAGCTGTAAAGACCACTCCAAAAGAATAGAATCCATCAAAACAAAAACAATAATCAATCAATCAATCAATATTGGCAATATCATTGTCTGCAAGTTATAAGATTTTAGTGTCACGTCACCAGCCACTAGCACACGGTTCCCACCAGTTCAATAATTATTAATATCAATACAGGTGTGTAAGAAAAGAGTGTTAAAACTGTTAACCATAGATAAGTTATTATCCTAATTACCCAGTCAGGTAAGACAAACATTTCCCGACATTGTAAATTTTGATGTTTTTGAGCAGTTTTTGACGGGTTTCGATTCTTTACTCAATAATAGCTGTGTAATCATAATCTACATAAATTAATTGTAATAATGTATATAGAATCGACTTTACCAGTGCATTGATTGTAAGAAAAATAAGAACAAAAAATGCATACTATTAGACGAGAAGGATCAGTAAATAAATAATGATCACCTTAGAAATTATTCAGTAAACTAATCCTTGTATAACATGCTTACAGATCACCGATGACAAATATTAGAACAGCGGTCCTGTCCCTGTCCTTGTGATCAAGCTAAGATTCTTCGTATTTCAGTCCAGAAATAAATTGGGCGAGAAATAACCTGTCAAGTGAGTACTGACATTGACAATTGATGATTAGGATGTCAGAGTAGTCAGAGAAAGTCAAGCATCACCAACTGTGCTGCTGCTGCTGCTGCTGACAATGATTGGAAGACTTTGCTTTGACTCTGACTGACAAGAACACGCAAGGACAATAACCTATTGAGTAAGCAAAAAATAATGCATCCATCCCCGACATGTTACATAATTAAATAAATGTACTTCCGTATATTTTTCCAGTGAATCTCCATCGAAATTAGGTAGGTTTTCGTTGATGTGTGTACATTCGAATTCATTCGATCCAGCGATTGCATTTGGTGGTAGTCAGTCAGTCTAGTGCA
Source organism: Tomocerus mixtus (assembly GCA_034694165.1). Classification (NCBI taxonomy): domain Eukaryota; kingdom Metazoa; phylum Arthropoda; class Collembola; order Entomobryomorpha; family Tomoceridae; genus Tomocerus; species Tomocerus mixtus. Next base: position 51,637 of record JAQFYC010000155.1, on the reverse strand, counting down.
GCGTTCTTTTTATGTTGAGTTAGACTGAGTGAGTTAGTATTAATTTTTCATTTAATTTTAGAAAAGTGGAATCTGCAGAAGCCAAAAGTCAGCAATACGGCAATAGTGAAGATATTCTATAGTGGTTATAATTGTCTGTGCTCAGATTCATAGACGGTAAGCAATAGAAGGTACATAATATACCATTTAATTTCGCTATGTATAAATTGAGAGATAGTTAATATTTAATATACATATATCTAGCTATTTTATTTAGCTCTTGTTAATGGATTCTATATTTGTAGACGTTTTGTGTCAAGATGTAGTGAAGTGTGTCTGCTCTGACTGTACTGTATTGTATACTCTATAACCAACAGAAACACTTTTTAGAAAGATGAGTTGGCACTGGCAGAATGACATCGTACTTTATGAAAAGTAGGCTAATGCTGCGAATGGGCTCAGTAAATATTTACTCAAATAAAAGCTGTTAATCTGTTATATACGTCCTTCATCTATATACATTTTTGTGGTGTGTTACGTAAACAAAGTTAGCAGTATGTTGCAATAAAGCCGTTGAAACTGATTTTTGCTTTGTTAATTTAGAAAAGTATCCATGAAATAAGGTTTGGAAATAATACGGAAATACCATTGACATTATAGAAATGATTTGATCATTAAACTAATTTTTGTTCGCTTTCGCCATTTCAATTGTAAATCACAACAGTTTAATGTCGTGAAAGTCGAATAGTGTTTGAAATTAGCAAACCAAATTTTGCATAGCACAAGAGGGATGAGACCGCATAATTAAACATTTTATTGACAAAGAAAGAGCTCTGTTTTAGCAATTCCTTGCCAGCAAATTGAATTACCTTTGAACTTTTTAATTCGTTTTAGGTTGATAGACGTCGTCTCCGTGGCTTCATCGCTGACATAATTTATTGTCTTTTATAATGATATCCCTAATTTTGCGGTTGCAACCCGGATTGGTTTCACCTATTATGGTGGCAGGAGCCGAAACCATTTAAGCCGTATAAGCACTTTTTGCTATATTTATTTTTATGGTAATGCTCTTTAACTAATATATTTGTAATATTAAAGTTAATGAAAGTTAGTATTATGAGCATGCATGTAAAGTTTTTTTTGGATATTTAAAGCATTAATTATTGCTCTGTTTTAATAATTAGATCCTGATCCTAGCTGTGGCTGGCCATCAAACCATTACCATATAATTATGCCATGTTTCTTGTAGAAAATGGTGCTAAACTAACAACAATTATGCGTTCACAAATAATTAAAGGTTTCTTCGGGGTTATTTTGCTGTGGTTCCTTTTGTTGGGATTGCTAAGCGTGCTGCCCGTTAACAATCAGCTGAACGATGAGAACCATTCTCATCTTACGGCTGAAACATCTGAAATTTTAAAAAGAATTGATAATGCGTTGTTGGAAATACAAACTTTAAAGAAGAACAATGCAGAAATGAAAAAGCTATTGTCCATGGCTAGTCCCCAAAACTTGGCGATGGGGGTTATGGGGGATGATTCCAGTAATAGGGAAGATGTTAATGAAGTAAGAAATGCTGGGGATCCATCAAGAGTTTATGAGCAAACCAGAAGACGATTAGAGACTGATTTAAAAGAAATGTGGTACAGTTTGCGAGCTCATTCAGAAAGCTTACCCAGCCAAGATTTTGAGCAAATGCAAGATGTGTACAGGTGAGACACTAGTTTTTCTGAAGTTAAAATCAATTTATTTTTGTATATTTAATTGACAGAGCTAATTAGATCTTTTCATATTACTCAGAGTGTTACGCAGTAATCTTGTCAAATTGCGTGCTTCTGATGGCTATGAAACTTACCGGGAACGTGAAACAGAAGAACTAGCTCGACTTGTCGAAGAAAGAATTCATTCTCTGCAAAATCCTACCGACTGTAGTAAAGCTAGAAAACTTGTATGCACTTTAAATAAAGGTAATTAATTATGAGATTATAAAAATCTATACGGTCACATTGTCACATACTTAACCTTGAGGTGTTCAGTTGGTTACTTACTTCTTATCTGCATCCGGTCAAACTTTTTAATGTTTTCGTATTCATGTGAATGCTAGACTGGTACCGGCTTTAGTTGGCGTGCTCAAAGTACTGAAAGTACTTATGCATACCGATAGTATAGTGGTTGTTCTTATAGGCATATATACTTAAATGAAATGCAATTTTAATGTTGTGATTATGCGTATTCCAGGTTGCGGATTTGGCTGCCAAGTCCATCACGTATGCTATTGCTTAATAGTAGCTTACGCCACAGGGAGAACCCTGGTTTTGGAATCTAGGGGTTGGAGGTACAATAGACAAGGATGGGAAAAGGTGTTTTTCCCTGTTAGTGAAACTTGTACAAATCCTAATGGGGAAAGTCGTGGAGATTGGCAATGTAATTAATAATACTTTTATTACCACCGAATGCTTATTATGTTGGGAGTTTATGAAGTGGAAATCTGATTTTAATTAAATTAATTAATCTTTGCAATTGTAATTAATTGTAATTAAACTTTGTTTGTTACTTATAGCTGCCAACAGAAATGACGTTCAGGTTTTACAGTTGCCTATAGTGGACTTCTTAAAACCTCGTCCTCCATTCCTTCCTATAGCCATTCCGTCCGACTTGGCGAGCCGACTGGAGAAAGTTCATGGTGAACCGCATATCTGGTGGGTTGGCCAGTTCATGAAGTATTTGCTCAGACTGCAGCCTCAAACGCAGGCAATGATTGATGAAGCCAAATCTAAATTTGATGGAGGATCGCCTTTAGTTGGGTAATACAAACACGAAATTCGTATATTAGGCTTTCGGTAGTATTTTCAGGGTCTTAGTCTACAGTATTTAATGTTGTACTGTGTGTATTTGTTTAGAATTCATGTCAGACGAACAGACAAGATTGGTACGGAAGCTTCTTTCCATTCTTTAAAAGAATACATGGCACATGCGGAAGAATACTTTGAAATCCAAGGGAAAATTAACAAAAATATTAAAAAGCGAGTTTTCATTGCTTCTGATGACCCGAATGTAATTACCGAAGCTCTGAAAATGTACCCACCTCCTGATTGGGAAATATTGGGTGATAAAGGGGTAGCTCAATCGGCATCTGTTTCCCAACGTTACAATGGACTTCATGGGATCATCAAAGATGTGTTTTTACTGGCTGAGTGTGATTTCGTTGTGTGTACATTTTCGTCCCAGGTAAGCAACTATTTATTTTGTTATTGTTTATATCTATTAATTTATGGCACTGTAATGCAATGACCAGTTCGGCATACGTAATTTCTATGCCCATATTCTGCAGGTTTGTAGGCTAGCTTATGAGCTGATTCAGACAAAACATGCGGACGCATCAGAAAGATTTGTGTCGTTGGACGATGTGTATTACTATGGCGGTGGAGTAGGTCTTGTACAGAAAGCCCTTATTGCTCATAAGCCCCGAACTAACAATGAAATAGAACTGAAAGAAGGAGATAAAGTCAGTGTAGCCGGCAACCACTGGAATGGTATGTCAAAGGGCACCAATCTTCGCACTAATAAGGTAAACTACACCTTTTGTATAAAAATTTATATAGATAAATAAAATGATTTATAGCTAATGATGATGAACATTTTACAATCTATAAAGGTCGGCCTATACCCATCCTATAAAGCTCGAAATGCAATTCCGAAAGTTGATTTCCCCCAAAAGAAATGGTGGTCTGCCTCTGCACCAAAAGACTCAAAGAGACGTTGAGGTTAATTTTACATAATTTCGAATTGTTTTAGTTAGAATTTACATGTTAATTTTACTTATTTACACCAAGCCATATGTTACAGAGTTTTTGAAAAGTGATTGAGTGAAATGATGCACTCCTCCCTATAACTTATTCTTTCATGTTCATTCCATGTAACTTCCCAAATATTTGTAAATTGGTATTATCGCATCAGAAGTAGTTGTTTTCGCAATTTTAGTGTTTTTATGTTGTTGTGGTCAATATCTATTGGACAATGATAAATGAATAGGCTTAGGTAGGTAGTTTTGTATTGTACCACCGAAAGAAGTACGGTCTCTCGAAAATTCCTACATGGTTTGAGTGTACTAATCAGTCGAATTTATTCAAGTTAAAGTACAATTGCATGTCAGTGCATGGCCAAGTTATCTTATCTTACGTATCAAAATGTGGAATTTAGATTCCACTTTTATTTGCTTGCACTATGATACTTTTATTCTGTTACGTGCTTAGACCACAAGACACGACATAATGTTGTATTTGGTCAATAGCTGCAAAGTCATTGCAAATAAGTATAGCTTTGTATTTGTAGCTTTGTTAATTGTTATATTTCGTTCGTAAGACCTACATATATGCTCATTTCTAATTCGCCATATAATAGTATAATTTTATTATCTCTTTTGTGTTTTCCTTTTGGTACTCAATACCAATATTCCAAACAAATGTTGAGTTTCCATTATATATGCTTCATGCAACAATGTCAGGAAGTTGTGTCTGCTTATAAAATATATAATAATTTACTTTTTAAAAAGTACGAATTAGATATTCCCGTAGGCGAATATATATTGTAGCTTGATTGTTGTAAATTTTTGCATTGGTATTGACTTTTGAATACCGACTTATTTATTGTGAGTTTTAAATCCCAAAAATATATATGCAGTCGCCAACGCCAACTCAATTGTTGGCAACGTTTCAAATTCCTCATGGTATAATTACCAAATGAACGAATATTTACTAGGCATTGTATTTAATCCACACATATTTTGTGGATATTCTAAACTAGTTATAATACTAATAATTAACTAATTACGAATGTAGCTAGTTTTTGAATGTATTTAGCTTGTCAGTACAGCATAGTTTTACCGTTTAATGCTTTACTGTCAGATAGTCAGAACAGTAAAAAATTAGTTTGCTGACATGTGTGAAATTTCCATTCCACATTCATTGTCCTATATAGGAAAGTTAGAAAATAAGAATGAAGATTTATGAAGCATGTTGAAGGTTATCAGAGAAAGCACGTATCCGTTTTTGAATTTTTAGTCATGATAAATTATTACAATATATTTTATGTGTATAAGTATAAGTGAGGATTATGTAACTTTGAGTAATTGTGGCATCCAGAGAAGAGTTTAAAATTTATGCTAAGTTAAGTAGTTAATAAGTTTGTGTAATTGTAATAATAGAGCAAATGAATGTGTAAATATAATTAAGAGAAACAATAGTTTGGAATTTACAAGAGTGGAATGTATGGTATGATAATAATATGAAGTAGGAATAAAGTGTTGTACTTGTAAGCTAGTCCATTTGAAGAACAAGACAGCACGATCGTTAATTTGATGTATATTTTGTGACGTACGAATGAACTTACTTATCAGGTTAGGGGTTAAGCGGGTGGGGTAATTTATTATGTAATTTTGGAAAGGTATATTAATTTGCTCTTCTGCGATAAAACAAATTAGTCGTGATGATATATGAATAAGTAAATATTGGTATTATTATGTATCCATTAACTTTAAATGAAGGTGATTGATTTTGTATATATATTTATTATTTTATTGCCACATCTATGATATTCCTCATGGGTACTATAAATTCCTGAATTGTCCTTCATTTTGAAAATACTATTTATACTATTGTCTACTGTCTCTAGCTGGTTTAAGGGCATTTGTGATCGAAATATTAATTGCACGTTTTGATCGCACTGCCAATTTTGCCAACAATATTGGTTGGTACATTCTCTAGACTGTTAAAATGCTTTACGATACCGAAACTATTAGAAAATGACTCATTGTTAATAATTAATAATATTACATATTTAGTGTGTAGAGATAATATTAATATGAAGCTCATAATGGACACTACGATTCAAGAATGATACTGGACTGGAACTACAATACTAAACAATATATTACCTACTACTAAAACGTAGTAAGGAAGAGTAACTGTATAAGCTGTTATTACTTTTAAATAGGTTAGACAATGAAAATGCAATGTGTGTGTATTGTGTATGTAATAATATCTTATTTTAGGAAATAATATTCAGGAAACTTCTGATCGAGATGTAAAGACAAACTAAAACTGAAATCGGTATTATAGAGTATGTGATTCGCAAATACTTACTGACGTGTTGACCTTTTCAACAATTTCAATATATCTACCTAAATAGCTACCTAAATATAATTATGTATTAGCTTATGGAAAAATGAGCATTTCCTTTTTTAATTCAGTAACTCTGTTTTCGTACATATTGGACTCATTTAATATTATACGTGTGTATTGTCTTAACAGTTGATAAATGAAGTCAATTGCCGTGACGTACAACATTATGTACACACCTTAACAATTCTGGAAATACATGAGTTGTTAAGCTGTCTTATTTTATTAGGAAATATAATGATGATATTGGTGACAGTTATAGACATATTTTCACCCTTCACCGTGTGAGCGTCATCGTTATCCTAAAGCCTTGCATCGTGTGCGGTGATGCACTCCATTGGTTGTTAATGCTTTAAATAATTATTACAATGTAGTCAAAAAGGCGAACCGTTTTGTAGTCGTAGAACTACCGGTACTAATTATATTATATAAAGGTAGTTACGATTTCAATCTTCCAATAAAAGTAAACTGTTACAGAAGTTTTGAATATTTGAGTAGAACGATATGTGAGCGAGCATTAATGAAATCTTGTTTCTGAAGGTTACGTGCCAAAAGGTGTAGATATGCACCCCGCAAACAAACATTATCAGTTCCAGATCGGTCCAATTGGGACAGATTAACAAAATATGTATGAATATCAAAATTAAAAATATAAAAAATTTCTTTATGCCTATCTATTCAAGGCATTTTTATATTATTGTCGTTATTACTGAAGCATTGCAAGTTGTTGCATAGAATTTGTGCAACAAAGTGCAATTGTACAAGATTTACCTCTCGAAAAGGTACTAAATGTTAGATTGTACTCAATCCGTAACATCAATATGCTTAAAAACAAGTATTGTACATATATCGTAAAGTGTTGTATCAATTTAACTACCTGTACTTGTAATTATAGACGCAAATGTGACACATTTAGTGTTCTGTCCTGTCCAGCAACCTATCTAAAGACAAAATAAAAATAAATAAGCCGCGTGCATCGTTAAAGCATTTAAAGTTACCTTGTTTTTCATACATACTTACTACTCGTAGGACTCGTAGGGGAAAATACATTTTTTGTACACTGACTTTATAGCATCTGAAGGTTGTCACTGTACTTAGTAAAACATAATATATTATAGTTACATTATTTAAATTGATCAGTAACTGCACTGGAATGTTACTTTAATAGCTCTATGCATCATACTATACTGCTTCTTCTGAACTAGCCTACCATTTTTCTCGGAAAATTATTCCAAGACATGCAAACAAGTAAATAACTTGGTTAAAGTTATTATTCATTGAAATTAATTAATCAATGTTTGCCACTGTATTCTCATTTTTGCAATATTTATGCACTTTTATTATAATATGCCGTGGTATTATGAGTAAGAATATGAAACAGCTCTGGAAACTGTATTCCCCTGATATGGGGATTAAAGGGTACCTTATTTTTCTAGGTATATAATAATATAAAGGCCACATTTCATTTAGGTACCTTTTTACTGTCAGAGAGTGAATTGGTACCATCTGGACAGAGTGAATGCCGTAAATGAAATTGTGCGTAGTAAATAGTATAAACGTTCCCACCAGATGGTACAAAGCGGAGAAAACTGGCGTCTTTAAAACTTTTATATTGGGTATGTGAATTGCTTATATGCGTATTATAGCGTATAGCTATATAGGAGTTATATGGTAGAGTTCTTATATAATTTGAGGTGATGATGATGGCTTGGCTTTTGCGATGCTCTAGCTTGCTCTGGGATTGGCGGCTTTATTCCGGCTATTCACTCGTTTGACTTCTGTGACTCAAGTTTTCGTCCTCTCTGAATACTTTAATTAAATTGTTTTATTTACCTTTATTCTGCTTTATTTAATTGAGTTGATTGAAATTAAGTGAATAAGTGTAGTGTTAAAGTGTCGGTAAATATCCTAAGGGTAAGATCTTTACATAATTCCGTATTTACATACGTTTTGATAATTAAACTTATATTTAGTTGGAGCGGAAAGTTCAAATCCTAGCATTTTTGACATTTCAATGTTTTTAATTATCGAAACTTCGAAAATAAAGGTGTATTTTGCTTTTGCAAGTTTTGTTTTGCTAAATTGTTTAATTACTCCGTTATTGTTGGTCATAATTAACAGTATTTTTGACAGCCATAATTGACATTACATTCATTTTTTTTCTTTAGTAATCATCATGAATTCCACAATGGACGAGTTACAGAAGCTGAAAGTTGTTGAACTAAGAGCAAAGTTGACGGCAAGAGGCCTGGACACCAGGGGCGTGAAGGCTATTCTTGTGGACAGACTTTTAGCTGCTATGAACGGAGGTGAAGTTTCTGTAAATGTTGGAAATGGCTCAGAACCTCCAAACAGTTCATCAGAAATGGAGGATGAGAGTGAAGATTTAGTGACGACTAATTCGGAACAATCGTCACCAAAACGAGCAACAAGAAGTGGCATAACAGAAACCGATGGCGTTATTAGCAAACCAGTGGTAGTGAGTCCAATAAAAATCGTCCCTACCATCGCTGGGTTGGCAAGTCCTGTAAAAGTAGCTTCTCCAGTAACCTCTCCAAGTGCACAAGCTAGAGAAAGGCTTGCTTCAACTGTAGCAACAACGTTGGTGGCAAGCCCTACTATTGCTGCAGCTACTTTGTCCCCAATCAAGGCCACCACACCTTTGTCGTCCCCTGTTAAGGAAAGTCCGATGACATCTCCAATCACACAACCGGCAGCTACTCCAACGCCCATAGTTAATACACCTACGAAAGACCCAGAGAACGAGCCAAAAGATACACCAGCACAATCAGCTCCTAGTCAAAATTCAGCTGCAGAAGCAGCTGATACGGAAGCAGTACAAGCCGAAGATATTGACATGCAGGATGGTCAGACAGAATCGGAAACTCCGATGGAAACTGAGGAAAATGAAGACGGCGATGTTGAAAGTGCAAAACGTAAAATAGAAGCTGTGAACGGCGATGCTGAGTCCGCAGATAATCCTGAAGCTAAGAAAGTTAAAACTGAAGAACCAGTTATAAAGATTATCCCTGAAAATGAACCAGAGTTTAGCAATGACGAAGTTCTTTTGGATTGGTGTAAGTACAATATAATTATCTGAAAATTAAAAGAAAGCACGGGGGAAATACTTTATTAGTACATTGGCTTCGTAATAGAAGGTTAAGGTTGTCTTACGACACAGTAATAAATAGAACATATTGTTTGTAATAATTTTATAAACGAGAGTAACGTTAAAAGTAAACGTAATTATGTAGCTATTGGGAGAAAATAGATGATAATAACCATAATTATATATATATATATAATGCAGGATATACACGCCTACTACGATGACTTTGTCAGTTTGTGCATTGTTTTTATTTCTTTGTAATGATCATTTCAGACAAATCGGATTTAAATCTCAAAATCTCAACCGAAAACTTTTTGGCTGCCGAACCCATTGTGTACGATGACTTTCCATTCGCTTATGCGGGGGCTAAAGGTACTTATGGGTTTACGGCTGGTGAATTATATTTTGAAGCTAAGTGGGCTGGAACATGTGAAGTTAAGCAGGAATTTGGCGATAATGAAGCAAAACATGTATTTCGGGTTGGCTGGTCTGATCTTCACACAAATCTGCAACTAGGTAAGTTATTACACAAAATGGCTTTTATGTACTTTTCCTCATATTAGTTTGGCTACCTTTCCAAAACATTAAAATTCACTATTGTTACAGGGGAAGAGAAGTTTTCGTATGGGTTGGATTCCTCTGGCAAGTTTTATAACGGAGGGGAAGTGCAAGATTTGGGAGAACCTTTGGTTGAAGGCGATGTTATTGCTGCTTATTTGGTATATAAAGCACTTTTCTGCTATTATTCCGTTGGAGGATTTAAATATTTTATAAAATGGTCTGTTTTCATTAGATAGTAATATGCATCTTATCGTATTTTTATATTTATGACACAATTAGAATCTCGACTCAGATCCGATTGAAATTAAGTTTTCGAAGAATGGGACATCACTGGGAGAAGAAGCTATCCAAATACCAAAATCAGAAGTGGAAGATAAAACTTGGTTCCCTCATGTACTAGTAAGAAATGTAAAGTTCGAAGCAAATTTCGGAGGTAGTGAACCAGCATTTCCTCCTTTGGATGGCTATGATTTTGTTGGCAAGGTTGAGCCATGTGAAAGTCGAGTGCGTGGCCCTATCCGTGCAGAAAAGAAGGAGGAGTGTGATGTATGTAAACTTCTCTTACGTATATATACTCTACTAAATAATTATATGTGCCGTAGTTATGTAAAAATCATTAACCATATCTGTATTCTGCATTTAAACAAAGTCAGTCAACTCGGCCATATATTAGCTCTAATTGACATTTTATGTTACAGTTTATAATGCTTGTGGGAATGGCTGGTTGTGGAAAAACAAAATGGACAAAAGATTACATAAAGAGCAATTTAGACAAACATTTCAACATTTTGGGAACGTCGACAGTGGTTGAACGAGCAGTTAAAAAGACAACAACTATCACCGGGCCTAATCTGCCTAAAGTTTTTGAAGCTTTCTTAAGCAAAGCTGGAAAATTTGCCGAAAAGCTGGTGGATTTAGCCCCATCACGACGAAGAAACTATATCCTTGACCAGGTAAGCAACCTTTAATTGGTTGGAGATAGGTTTTAAATAACTGCAGATGAATATTTGTTTGGCTAGCCAAACATAGCCAATTAATTTTCAGATAATCAGTAATCATTGTGCGATATAAAGAGTATTTATAGTTTTAGGATTTATAATTTCCGAATTAGTGAACGTTTTTATATGAATGTTGTATTTGAAATGGCATACAATTGTTGGATGGAATTATTTTGTGAAATTGACTTGGATTATAAGCTATTCAAGCAGGAAAGCCAAAGTGTGGGAATGGATATCCATCTGTGGCGATTTGTTATATTGAAAACAAATCCAGTCAAAAAGTCCATATCAATTATGATTGATAAACATCGATAGTAACTATCCTCACGCCCCATGATTGGGGAAATGAACATCAATTATTGATGAACTTGAACTGTGGTCAGTTCCAAACAAACCGAGTGTCGTCTTAAGTAAGAGTGAAAATCAACTTTTGTCCAATCAAATCAGTATTGAATTGAGCATTTAATTCACCGTAGACACATTCGGAGAAAATGTAGTAGAAAACTAAACTAACTAATAATTCCTAAAAGGGTGTTATTAAATCAATGAATTATAGAAAATATTTCAGTGACCCTGATTATTACCGTGCCACCTTCCCCAAAACTTTCCTTTCTTCGATGAATTTCGGAACACTTTACTTCTGTTAATAAGCGTGTGAACAGTAATACAATACTTGTAATAATATCCTTAAAAAACTTTCCAATTCCTAATATCGTCAGTTGACGTAAATAAAGTTGACAGTTGATAGGCTCACCGTGATAGTAAAGCAGTATAATGCCGTTGTGCATTTCTAAGCAAACCAAAGCTACTGAAGTACTACTTGATTGTGTCATGAATTTTACCGAAATGGAAATTTGTATATGATTACTCTGATTGAAATTGGCAGAGAATATATAACTTTGACTTGTATCTTTAAATATAGTGAAGTGGCAACATTGTTGCAATTACTAAAATGGCTCTATTGTCCGATTGCCCATTAATTGAACAAACAATACTAATACATGAAAGTTGGGAAACATTGTTTGCTTCTATTGTCTCACAAAAGTTTACTTACACAACCAACTACGAAAATCTACTGGCAAATTTTGGTGACTAAAATTGCAAGATTGACCTCGTCGACCTACAGCAAAATACACAAATACTTATGCGAGCGAACAATCAATATGAAACAAATTAGATTTGCATAATATGTGAAAAATACAACAAGTCCAATCAAAAGCAAATGAACATGGATGTTTGGATATATCCATTATATTATAATCACAGCTAACTAACCATTCAAAGAAAAGAAATGCAATTTGCCTTCAACGAAACGATTGTCCATTGTCCATGTTGAGATGTTGAGTTATATCATATATGACCATTATCTGTGACAATGGGTAAAGTAGGAATCAGATTACATGATAAAAATAATTAATATGAAACGACAACTCTGACTTGCAGGTTGCAAATTGCAAAAACGGCAACAGCATACATAAAACCAAAAACCAATAATAGCTCTAATCAGCTTCTGAGGAAAGAATACAATGATTTGTACTCGCACATAATTACAATCTCCTAATATAATTCTAAAACTTCTTCCACATCTGTCTCTTTACAGAAAATATGTGGCTTTATTTCAAATTCTAAAACCAGAGCCATTATTATCTAATTAATGAATTATTTTTTAATTGTCGGTAGTAAAAATAATGACAGATATACATAAGCTTTGGGGTTATTATGGATAGTCCTTATATGAAAAGTTTAATGATGCATAAATAATATCTAAAATTAGTAAGGGTTGGAAACAACTTTAACAAAAATTCTAAAAATCAGGAAATCTGTGGTTGATTGTGTTTAGAGCAATGTTGTACCAAATGTGCAGCGTCGGAAGTGCGGAGGTTTTGAGGGTTTCAGGAGGCGGGCAGTAGTGATCCTACCGCCTGACGAGGAGTACCAGAAACGTATCAAATCTAAAGAACAAGAGCAGGGAAAAAGTGTTCCCAAATCCACCATCCTTGAAATGAAAGGTTCCTTACGTTCCTATGCGAATTTATTATTTTCTTACTAAATAGTACTATTCTCAACAGTCTTATATATCTTAATTATTAGTTATTCTAAATATTTCACAAGTAGTTATTAACTTGACACTCACTCGAGAGTGATTGAGCGACTCTTAAATATTCTACGCTCTAGCTCATTCTCAATCGAAACTTAGTTGTGTTATTTACTTTATTTGCCTGTATTATTATTTTATTATTTTGTGTGCTAATTTGTTGAAAAGATTGCTAACGTGGTTAACTTATGTACATGTATAGCTACTCTCCGACTTCCTGAAGAAGGAGAGCTATTTTCTTCTGTGGAATTCCCGGAGCTAGCTAAGGAGGAAGCTCAGGAGTTGGTAACTAAATATAATAAAGAAGGAGTTAGTGCTGGATATGGCAGACCGCCCTCTTCACGTGGCGGACAAAGAGGAGGTTACAGGGGACGCGGGGGTTCGCAGCGTAAGTTTTTAATTATCCCAGCATTCCCCCCTTGGAATGTATTTATAGAGATTCCAATTTTCAAGGTTGTTTTCAAGATATTTCTGTTTTTATAGGAGGAGGTAGAGGGTTCCAGCGAGGACGCGGAGGCTGGCCACCTAGAGGAGGGCCAGGAGGAATGAGAGGCTTTGGAGGTGGCATGCGGCGAGGTGGTCCCCCTGGACCCCCAATTAGAATACCAAGAGGGCCTCCTGTGCAAGGAGCTGGTGGCCCACCAAGGGGTCGCGGAATGCCGATGAGAGTTATGCGAGGTGGTGGAGGTCCTCCGAGAGGAATGCCACAACCAAGAGGAGGTGCATGGGCCAGAGGAGGAGGTGGCGGAAGAGGCGGTGACCGAGGAGGCGGACAAAATAACTTCTCTAGACCTCCCTTCCAAGGACGGGGAGGCAGGGGAGGCGGAGGCCGTGGAGGATCAGGCGGTGCTCCACCCCAAGGAGGTCCTGCTGCAGGATCTCGGTGGAGAGGCTCTGGAGGTCCACAAGGATTTAGCGGTCCTGGAAATAATCGTTCGGCGCAGGTTTGTGTAATAAGATTTGAGAGTGAAACAATGTTTCGCATATCCTCAGAAGAAAAATCGATTGATCATTATCATTATTGCTCATTTTGATTTTACTGTATAGGGCGGATATCCTAATTGGGGTGGTCAACAAAATTGGGGAGGAAGAAATAGTGGCGGTAACAATATGAATTCAGGTATGTAACAGTAACATCCAAGTATGTAATTATGATTATAAAGTTCTATTTACTTGGAAATTAATAAATTGTTTGTATTCGTATCAGGTTTTGGCGGAGGATACGGCGGTCAACAGTTTGCTGATCCATGGGTTCAGCAAGTTCCCGATCAAGGATATGGACAAGCTTGGGATAGTGTCGGTAACAATTCAAACAGTGGTGGTGGTGGTGGTGGTCGAGGCGGTGGCACTTGGCAAGGATATGGTGGACAAACGTTTGGCAGTTACAATTCAGGTGGTTTTGGAAGAAAGTAGCTCCACTACGAACAAATATCTCGTAAATAGAAGCTGCATTCAATACTTATCACTTACATAACTTAAGTACTCTTCTGCACCAAAAAAGGTTGAATGCCTAAAATTAAATTAAGCAATTACACTTCATTGCGGTTACAGAGGTGACAAGATTCCTTTGTCTCCTCTTAACTGTATGTATTACAAAAAGAACTGTTCAAATGAGTGAAAGTATGAACATTGTACACAGTTAGATTGAAAATACAAAATGTTAGATTTCAGTTTTAGGTGAGAGATAACTTAAGAGTTTAGGTAGGTAAATGCTAGAGGAACTTTTAATGTTTGGTTGGCAATTGCAACCTTAAATTAGGTACTAATAATATTATATCAGAACAGAATTGGAGTGAAGTAATCACTCTTGTTTTTCAAGAACCTTTAGGAATAATTTGAGGCAAGTATATAGTATTTTAGTAATTTTAGGTGTATTAAACACATAACAGGGCTCCCAAACCACCTTTGTTCTTCCTTCTTCGATGACTTGACTAGATCATCAAAGACATACTTTTAATTAAGTGCTCTAATAATTTATTCGTACTTCGTACTTGATGTCTTGCAACTTTCATTGTTTATATTTCATGGGAATTTATTATATACGCTACTTTACATTATGGCGTTCATCAGTTGTGCTGTAGATAGTAGGGTTATGTTACACAACTGTTTAAAAGCTATATAAGCGACTCACATCACATGTTATTTTATAGAATAAAATTATAATATGTTTTGCCGTCTGTTTACTGTTGTTTAGTATTGTATTTTAGGAGTGTGCGGTTGTATATTGTATTGTATTGATTGATTAATCTACATGTATGTTCTTGTGTAGTAGTTACTTACTTACTGTTATTATATGTCATTATATATTATTTGTAAATATACTTGTCTTTTGTGGAGGAGGAGAGGTGTTAACACAGACCTAAATAGATATTAAATAATATTAGTTACCTATGATGTATTTCACTAATAGATAATAAACTACAATTCTTTATTGTTACATGTACATATTTAACAAAATAGTCGAAATATCTTGCATATTATGCTTAAATGATATCGGCAATTTGAATTGATTCATTTGGATTAATTCCACACACTGCCAAGTCTTTGGAAATTGAAGCCCATGCCATCCTCTCTGTTGTAAAGCCCGTGGCATACTTCCCCTCTTTAGAAATGCATATCGCTCCTCCAGCTTGGCCTACTCGATTGCTCATATATTCCAAACCGTTCCTTACAGCGTCTTTTGGAGACACACCTGTTAATTAAGGAACAGTCCTAAAAATTGGTACTAAATATTTTCTAATTATTTTTCATATTTTACTTAACTACTATAGGTTGTATATCAAAGTACAAATTGTGTAGGATACCTTTGGCACAACTGTCGGCAACCAGCTTAGCTAAACATATTTTAGCAATGCTTTCTCCATGGCCAGTACATGATATAGCCCCACTAAGATCGCAAAGCCCAATCTCATAATATATAATCCATTTACATAGGATTTTTGCATAAATTAGAAAATCTCTGCTTCTGTACTATAACTACACTACTTACCTATAATTGTCTGCATATGCACCAGAGCCAATAATGGGGGTGTCACCCACACGTCCAGGTCGCTTAGCTGTTATGCCACCTGTTGATGTTGCAGCGGCCAATGTTCCATTTTTATCCATTGCTACACAGCCAACTGTTTCATGACTATGACCGTTTACCCCATTTCTAGTAGTGGAGTGGAATTCATCATTAATTACAATACACCAATAAGCTTTCCCTAATTGTGCTTTTCTATTTTATAAAGATTGCGAAATTAATGAAGAGAAAGCACACTTAGAGATTTTTGAGCATGTATATCAAAGTTATGCTTTTGAACTTTTCTGTTACTTACTAACCTATCAGAAAATAATGACACAACTGTACTTTTATATTTTCTGTACAACTCCAAAGATTCAATTGCTTCCTTTGTAACGAGTTGTTCCATTGGCACGGTGTCCATATTACACTGCTTGGCAAATGAATTAGCTCCTTTCCCAACCAGAAGGATATGATCCGTTTTCTCCATTACTAACCGGGCTAATTTCACAGGGTTTTTTATGTTTTCCACACAAGCTACTGAACCGCAGTTCAATTGTGAGCCTTCCATGATTATCGCATCCATTTCTACAGTTCCCTCTGAAGTCAAAACTGACCCTGTTCCAGCATCAAAAGCGTCATCGTCTTCCAAAACAATTACAGCCTCTTCGACAGCTTCAACAGCAGACTTTCCTTCTTGCAACACACTCCATGCCTTTTTAGCAGCAATACAAACTCCAATTAAACTCCGATCCACTAACGTATCAGGAATTGCCCACGCTCCTCCATGAACAACTACAACTGGCTCCATGATAATAACTGAATATTCACGTTGTATATTCTTCGTAATTAAATAATCTCAGGATTGCTATTTTCCTTTTATTGGCTTCAGTCAAATTCCCATTCGAAAATATTTATCTACGTAATTGTACTTATGCAGCAACAGTATTTTAAAAGATATTTATTAATTCATACTCGGTTGACAACCTCTAGTATTGCAATGAAACTTATATTCTTACACGGTCCTATAGCAAAAGGACAAGAAACTACTCCTGCTAAATTCAGCACTTATTCAGACTCCAGATCCAGACTAATAACATTTATAAGCTGCATGACTATCCGGAATTAATATACGTATTCCTTAATACGTCTTTTAACTAAATAAGCTATTCATATACACAGTAGTAGCGGACACTATATAGGTACATTAAAAATATATAATTTTTTGGCTATTATAATGTTAGCCATCTGCTACTGTAACTAACATATTATTATCTAATCTACTGAGCAAGGTCCTGGATTTGCCGCTGTGTTGAATATAATTTTTCTGACAGTCTGTCTCTTCGTCTTTTCAAGAATTTTATTCTCCATTCCTTTGCCTTATAGCCAGCAATAAATCCTACTGTAAAGGTAAGGCCGATTATAATAGAAAGGCCCCAAGCTCCACGACTCATCTTGAACGATATCCTTAAATGAAAGAAACAAAGAATCATAATAGATTCGAGAAAAAATTCATGAATTATACAGTGCATTGCATTTCAAATAGTTGGTAGAGCCTGATTTGAGTGATTTGTACGTGCTTTTACTTTCTCCGCTCCATTACATCAATTCACAATAGACAGTCATTTTAAGGTATTATCAAATACTTTCATTTTATGAGTCCAAACTATACTGATACCCGGTAATTAGAAAGTCTTTGCTTTTGTCCTTTATGCAAATGCAAATACACACACTACAATATCACGGTCACGGTCATCGAAGCAGTAAGCAAGCACATCATACATTACAACTGCCAACGCTGGTACAAGTTTCTTAATAATAATCTTATGTAACATGTAATCTACTTACTTCCAAAGTATTCAAAGCTGGTAGAATGCTACTCTTCACTGGCGGAGTGTGGCTTAGATGATATGGCTTTAATTTCCCGTCCGTGCCCGTGCTGAAAAGAAATAGAGAAATATAAAGTCGACTTCTACTTATAGTCAGCTTAGGAATGAACTTAAAGGCATGTCATAACTTATACATATTGTAATAACGCCACATGTGCATATTTAATTCATTCTTAATCGTTCATCTTCACCTGCCACTTGTGCAACACAATCTTGGTCAAAATGAGATTTGGTAAAGTACGTTATGAAATACGCAACATGTATGCTATAGTAAAGAATACATGCAGATATACCCGAGTAAACATAGAAAGACAAAAGATTTCCTTAACTAGCTTGGCTTCGATACATTATTTATGATTGCATGCTTTAATTAGGAACTATTTTTAAGTGTGTACTTTTGTATACGCACTAATGTACTATGGATTTAAGACGCATTCATGAACATTTGCAGCATTAGCTAAAAAGTGGTATGCGTAGATAAATTCTCATCCAATCTTTTTGTTTCATGTTTTTCCATCCATTATTGCACCTTGAATTTGCATCATTCATCATGTCTCTCTTTGTATTTGTTTGCATCTTTTATGAAATAGTGCAAAAGTCGTAAGACCATATAGCAAGCCGAAGCCATACAACCCATAGAGAAAGTTCCACTCTTGGAAAGGGAAAGCATTTGTAGACGTGAATTACGTACAAAATTCCTATGAAATGTAAGTAAATGATAGTAAGCTGTTCAAGGATGATGCGTAGTACATAACAAAAAAGAATATTTGTGACCTGAGTAAAGTAAAATGAGGCTTTCTCCCATATATAAATAGTATAGCATTCGGTCACCCTCTACACCCTCACAGCTTAAGTATAGTACACCTGCACATAAGGAACATAATATGCCCTATCCATAGCTGCCCAGGAGGTGATACTTTCACCTTCACATGTTTTGAAATACGAGAAAATTGTGTTTTTAACGGTTGAGTAACAAAATACAGTGTGACACACGTAAGAATTACATTACACTTTCGCCATTGTATATACTTTCTTCGAAACTAGTACATGCAGACTTTATGTTGGAAAACTAAGGTCAGACATAATTTCACTTATACAAAGGTACTACAATACTACATCATAGTGAAAGCGTAATGTTTGGCTTATATAAATATGTCGGTGTCACTTGTTATACGGAGAAAGTGCCACCACAATGTGAGTTATGTGCTTACACACGCAGACTTGGACAAAATAATAATCCAACAATAATAAAACTCCTAAAACTGAAATTAGAGTGAGAAAATGTAAATTAACATCTTTATGAATACGCTACAAAATATACCTGTTTAATATAGTGAAAGAAACGGTTGGGAAAGCTGTCTTGTCTGTCACTGTACGCAGACACACTGATAGACTTCAGAATGATGGAATAGATGTACTACTGTACTGCTACAAATAATATATGTTTCTAAAACTGAAACAGAACAGTTTATTAACAGGTGTATGCAAATTAAATGATGTACGACGTACCTTTTTAATTATTTGTGAAAGAAGGTGAAAGTTAGAAAGCTATAGCTAAAAGGATAAAGTAAAAGTTATAATAATATGAGAGTATTTGCCTTGCCTGTAGAGAATTTGTTTGAATTTGGTATCCAAATAGCGTCTTCGGGCCAAGACCAATGAAGACTTCTTTATGTGACGGATGTCCCCTCCTGCATGCGCTGACTTGCCTTACTCTGTTGCTTTCCAGCTATTCTACTACAACACTACTGCCAGCTGCACGTTTCTTGAATCAAAAATCAGACATAATAGACCATCTTCCTCTCGTTCTGGAAATCAACAGAAATAACATCGCTCTCTCTCTCTTTTAGCTTTCATCATGGACAAGACAGGAGTAAGTTCAGCATGGTCCCAAATTTTTTCAAAATATTCCCTATTTTTGAAACAGTAGGTCACCTAATCTGTAATAGAAAGTGAAAAAATGTTGTTCTAACTATTATTTGTATTTTGATACAGGTTTTGTACACTTACGGAGGAAACTTCCGTGCCCTCAAGGCACTCATTGCGGCCGGCTACTCTGGAGCCAACGTTACTGTTGATTCCTCCTTCGTTTTCGGCGTCACCAACAAAACCGAAGAATTTCGTCAAAAGTTCCCCGTTGGAAAAGTGAGTATTTGTCCTAACTATTGCTCCTACTGATATACGATCTATTTATTATGTTTGTGGCCATATTGTTAGATTTATTACAAAAAATAGAGCATTATTCAGAAAAAGGGACGTAACCGGTGAGTAGCCTTCGTCAAATCGGATACACGCTTTTGATAATTATTAGATGTGATGTGGCAATGCACTAATAATTCTCAGAGAGAGGGCACAATTACTGTTAGTGATCTGATTTATATTTCCTTCCTCTCAGGTTATTGTACTCTTGTGTCAAAAATGCCACTGAATTATTCTTCATATTTTAGACACCCATATTTATTTCGAAGTGCCATTCTGATGTATGAAACCAAACTTAGATATTAGATATGTCCTCATATGCAGAATCAAAATCTCACTTTTTTCATCACAAAGACAATATTGATTATGTAAGTTGACCAAGTAAGGAATTTATATTTCAATGCTATTTTTAATTTTCAGGCTCCAGCTTACGCCAGCAAAGATGGAAAAGTTTTGTTGTTCGAAAGCGATGCTATAGCTTTTTATCTTTCAAATGAGGCTCTTCGAGGAGGCAAGGGAGAGGTCGAGAACGCCCAAGTCCTTCAATGGCTGTCCTTCGCTCAACATGAATTACTTCCTGCGATTTGTGGATGGTTGTTTCCCTCACTGTCCATTATGCCATACAACAAAGACGTATGTTTTAAAAGGAAATCCTTTCTGCCAAAAAAGCCAAAATGTTATATCAGAATAATTATACTAGAGTAAATTTTTATTTGTTTTTCGCAGCAAGTAGCCAGATCTAAGGGTGAAGTTGAACGGTGCCTTTCTGTGTTAGATCAAGTTCTTCTCCCTCGCACGTACCTTGTTGGAGAAAGTGTCACCCTCGCTGACATTGCCGTCTTTGCAACTTTGGTCGATTTGTATAAAAACCTTTTGGACGCAGAAACCCGGAAACCTTATGACAATTTGAATCGTTGGTTCGACACCATCCTTAACCAACCTAAAGTAAAGGACGCCATGAAAAAGTACAGTTATGACTTTTCTTACAACGTGACGCCCGTGAAGTTTGATCCTGCCAAGTTGAAGGAAGTCCAGGGACAAGGTAAAAAATAATCGATACTGCATTTGTCAAGGTCGTGTTGATCCAGCGATAACATTAGCAAAAAGTTACACAATCGAATAGGGGAATCAAATTAAGTTATAAAATAGAGGCTTATTGTATTTCTGACTTTGTGGCCAATTTTTTACGGTAGTTTAATCGGTTTTACTGCGTCCTCGACCTTGACTGTAAATCCTGTCAACAGTAATAACGAGATTATCTGCAAAGAATTATCCATGTATTGTGGCTATGCTAATGGATTAAGAATAAACGTAGTTATTGGTTGTTAATCTTTATTTTGTACGGGTTTCAAGATGAGATATGTTTTGCAGGTGATCAGCCAAGTAAGAAGGTCGAAAAGAAGAAGGACGACAAGCCTAAGCCAGCAGCTAAAAAAGAAGAAAATAAACCGGAACCAGCGGAAGAAATGGACGAGACTGAGGCTTTATTAGCGGCTGAACCAAAATCAAAAGATCCACTAGATGCTCTACCAAAAGGGTGAATCACTTTTGCATACACTACAACCGAACATTTCAAAACCAAACCTTGTTTACATAAACTAACCATAATTTTATTTTTTGTCAACAGAACTTGGGTCATGGACGACTTTAAACGTTTTTACTCTAATAATGATGTAGACAAGTCCATCCCATATTTCTGGGAAAAGTTCGATTCTGAGAATTATTCAATTTGGTTTGGAGAATATAAATATAACAAAGAGCTGGCGAAGGTTTTCATGAGTTGCAATCTTATCATGGGTACGTTAAATAATTTTATCTTGTTCACTAGTACATTCGTCACACTCCACTCCCCATAATTAGTAGTAGTAACTAGTAAACTGTATTGTTCCATAGTATCTGATTTTACGCAATTCAATTCTACTATCAGCATTATTATTTTTTTCAAAACTTATGATCGAATTATTAGAAATACCTTAGCAAATCCTTTTGAATGCTTGTAGGGTTGTAGGATCAGTAGCAGAAATAAGTAACCTTGCTAAACTAAATATTAATTCTTCGATATTTTCCATTTCTACCTTTTGTGGGCACTGATCCCAACGTATACTTGCATAGTTTAGAACATAGTTATATTAGTTATGTAAATAAAATACCTAAATGGAAATTGATTTTAATAGTGTGTAGCCAAAAATAGTAATCCCTCGATCTCGAGAGCACAGCAATACATTGTAGTTTTTTGTACATAATATTGCTTGTTCCTGTTCCTACGTATATAAGCTATTATCGTGTGTAAGCATTGTGTGAATAGAGTATCATTATGTATAAGTACACTAAAAAATAAATTCTATAAATATAGGGATGTACCAACGTCTTGACAAGCTTCGTAAGAATGCATTTGCTTCCGTATGCCTTTTCGGTGAAGATAATAATAGTACTATCTCGGGAATCTGGGTGTGGCGTGGACAGGAGTTGGCCTTCCCCTTAAGCCCCGACTGGCAAATTGATTATGAAACGTACGACTGGAAAAAGCTGGACGCCAAATCCCCCGAGACCAAGAAACTTGTTCAAGATTATTTCTCTTGGGAAGGTACTGATAAGGAAGGTCGTAAGTTTAACCAGGGTAAAGTTTTTAAATGAATTAATATTTAAAACCCCTGATTGTATTGTAATCACAAATAACGAAATAAAATCGGTTGGAAGAAGGATTTGATTTACATAATTACGTAAAAGTTGACAATAAGCTGCACATTATTATTTGCATTTGAATTTTAGCATTCATTGGTATCATTTTATTAGTTTCAATCTAAAAGGTGAATATTCCAAATCAAAATACATGTATTAAAGACGACCATTGGCATTACATTAATTCTTGGACAATTTACTTACACCATTTAGTATAAACACGTCTGTAGATAAATCACATTTTCGTTTTCAAAGAATAACGTTATAAATGCATTACATTACAATTTTTACAATGAGGTGAATGTTTAGTTTATCATTATCTATTTACTGGGGTAAAACATATACAGTCAACGGAAAGTTTTACGAAAAGGAATTGGTCAAAAGATCATTGGTATTTTTTATTTTTACATACCTACAACCTACTACAGTCTCTATCTCTAGCTAGTTACACATGTTTATATCACAATATGAAAAATTTCCAACATTATTTTATTTCCAAATGGCAACTAATAAAAACTCAGTGAAGGTACTCTCACTCAGGTAGAGTCAAATTATTTAAAAAACTAAATAAAAAGTTATTTTTATACTACCTAGGTATTATACAGACAGATTACATTTAAGCAAGAAAATAATTCGTATTACTGCCCGGCTGCGGATTTCATACAGCTTTGCTTATTACATATTACAGAATTTAGTGTGGGTACTGGGTAGGATATAATAATCTTTATGATAAGTAATACATTACGTTTATTATAGAAATGCAGGGATTTTGATGGTGGCCACATTGACTGATTTCCTCTAAACTCCGTTTTGAAGAATGTGATATGCAGCTCCCAATGCCCAACTGAGTTCGTGACCATGCACTTTCTTTAAGGCAAGTAACGGAGTGTGTTTGGCCAGTCCATATCCATTATGTAAAAGAGCACCCATATAGGTCAAGTCGAGGCATAACAGAGGTAAATCTGTATTGACAGTCTTGCACGCTGACTTCCCAGCGTCAAAATAATGCTGAACGGTCAGTTTTCCTCCTTCTAAGGGATCTGCGAAATAATTTACAAGAAAAATTAGCTGCATAACCAACATCACGATATGTCATTCCTCTTATTAACGTTGAGCGTTAGTTTCAATGCATTACAATGGAAATAATTAATTTAGTAGACGATTTTTGATTACCTATTAGTCCTGCTTCCGCTGCTCTTTCGAAGAAATACGAAAATACTACTATTTGTCTATTAAAGTCTTTCGATTTTATCACTCCTTTTTCCTCAATGAGTTTGGTAATTACTTTATAGCAATCATCCCAGTCTGCAACAGGTTCCTTTCGGACGAATCCGTTATACTGAACTTTTTCAAATTTTCCATTTTCGATTCCCCTGCAATCACACACAAAGACACAAAAACTGAATATTTTTGCATATTGGCGATAATAAACATGAGTACTAAAGTTGAAAGAATAAAGAAACAAAAACAAGCACAAAATACATTACTTTATTGTGTAGGAAACTCCTCCATGGGTCCATTCACGTGAAACAACCGGATTTACGCATGAACTTGCGAGTATTTTTGCATTGGGATCTGTTTGATTATGGGACAAAACAGCCTTACGCACAGATTGCAAACCGAGACCTAAATAGCTACAAGCAGAATGGCAACATTAGTAAAGAATTTATGTACACGTCCTATAATGACTCATAAAGAGTTACATCATTTTATTGAATAGGTTTGTTAAAATTCCTTGAATACTTACCTATGAGTGAAAACAGGAACTTGCTGATGAAATAAGCTTATATTTTGAATATCTTCCTTAGGATATAGACTTAAAGTCTCAGCAGACGAGGCCACCGTAATCTGTGTAGATCCACCACCCAAATCCAGAGCTGCAACAGTTTTAGATACTGGGCCCCCGATGCGATCTAAAAAATGTCAAACCCACAATCTTAGTTGGTTAGCGTAATATATGTTGGTTGATTCGTTCCCCTGTACGTTTATTGCGGAATCACAGTTTTACGAGCAAAATTTTACCTAAAAGAAAGTTGACGGTGAACCAAGAGAAAAGCCCTTCGTCAACCCCGTCCATAATACCAACAGAATCTTGAGTCGCCTGGAACCCACTATTTGCAATTACTTCGGATACCTAGAATGTGAAAGAATAATAGGCAATTAAACTTAATTACACACATTCTATGTTCTAGATATTGTTATTACTGGATAACTGTACATACCGAGGCTAATATAGCATCAGCCTTTTCCTGGGGAAGCAGTCTCAAACCAGCTGTAGCTTTTAATGAAATTGGAGTTGAGCTCCAAGCTTCTTTGGGAACAAAAATTTTGACTTTTGTGAGAAGACTTTGCACACTTTTAGCAGCTTCTGCAGGATTTTCAGCGTAGGATGATAGTCCCGGTTTAATTTCTTCGAATAATTCACTCTTTAATTTTAAATTACTATCTGCAATACAAAATTCGAATTAAAAATCAAATTATTATTTCATTATTCTGAATATATCATATTTGTAGATTGTAGATAAACAGTTTAAAACGAGGAATTAAATGGTAAGTCAATTTTGAATTTACCTTTTATAGACTGATGGAATTGAAGCCCCATGACACGAGTCCCTGTTGACCCAGCATCGATGACAACTGCATACACCAACTTTTGTAATCCAAAACGCAGGTGAATGTTTTCGTCCCACCAATTAACACTGTGGGAAGGGGTTTCATTGTAGCCGGAGAAGCATGTCCACCCCAGGAGCCCCAGTATCAAAAGGGCGAGTAAATATAGAAGTTTTCGGGATGAGGGTGGTCGTTTCATTGTTTTCTTGCGATCACTAGATTTTGTGGTATCTACAGATGGGCCATTGGAATATCCGTTAGAATCACTGCCGCTATCGTCACCGTGACCACCAGCACCTTTTGACGAACTTGTTCTTTCCCGGTTACGGAAGTGTACTGTATCACTCATTCTCTCTGCCTTACATCCGCTTCTCTCGTCGTCACTTGGTGGTTTAACTCTTTAACTGCCTTTTCTGTATGGGAAACTGAGAACGATTCCTTCCTTCGTGGATGTGTGTAATCAATTCGGCTAAAACAAGTTTTAGCTTCTTGCTTTTGCTCTGTTCAAAAATCTCTTCTTTCTCGTCTGGCAGATGTTTTCTTCTGTATAGAATAGAGTAGGTATACGCGCAGTGTCTTTTGCTGAGTTGGTTTAGCAAGTTTAGCTACGGCTAAACTAAAGATTTCATTTGGTTCGGTTGTTGGTTGGATCTTCTCACTGAATCTTCCTTATCTTCTTGTTTTATTTTCTGTTGTACTCTGTTCTGTTCTGCAATTCTGTACTGCCTGTATTTACACAATTGTCATTGTCAGTCCATGTACTCACAGCATAGTAGTCACAAGACAAGTCACTTGATTCAACTCATGTATAATCAATGCAAACAAATATTTTGTTTTTATCTATGTATTTGGTAAATGAATTCAAGTAATACGTGCATACATAATATACAATACAATACTACAATAATAAATTAATTAAATTCAACCTTCAATTTCTCTATCTCTCTAGCCCATTATTATGTGTAATTGTGTAGCTTTAGGCCGGCCTTGGTATATGTATTATGTATATTACACACTTACACAATACAAGTCCAATACATTATGTACTAATACATCAATGACAATGCATTCATTGCATTAAAGAAGCAATAAAAACACGGGAAGCCCGTGCTTGGTTTTGTTGGTACTTTACTTTGGTACCCAACATCTAAATCGAGCCCATCCGAAAGGAGTTAGTTGGTTGGCTGTATAGTACAGCTTAAATATCTTTCAGACAATAATGATGAAATGGATAATGACAGTGACTTTATAATATGATTTCACTTGCCTGTGTAAGCCAAGCTCAAGCAAGTGTAAAGCACCACATAAACCACTTCAATAGCCACTGCCAGACTGCCACTACCGAAACGACTTAATCATCCCTAGCTAAAAAAAAAGCTACGCAAAACATGTTATAAGATTATAGTAAGTTCTAATGTAAGCATCTTAGGGAATTGGCAAATTTTAATGGTATGTAGAATAGGCTCATACATGATATTATTATGTAAACGTACACATAAAGTCTGACTTTGACAATAATTATAAATGGTTATGCTACGATTACTCGTTTTCATTCAACTACAGAAAACAAAATCTGTGTATAGACCTTATGGGCATATTCGGGCAAGGGTACAGTACAGGGTAAAAGTCGGTGCGCGATGTGGTGTCGGTACATGTACAGTACAAAATGTTGAGTAGTTAGACCCCCCGAGTAGAGTACAAACATGACCAAAATCTCAACTTACCTACCTAACTTGTACAAGTATACACTGCTTTGCTGGCTGTGATGATGCTCGCATATACTAGTACATACTACACAACGTAGACTACCTATGTACACTGTACTATACTGTTGCTTTCACCGTGTCAAACTTTCACCACATTAAATTCAAACCGCAAATAAACGAAGATCATGATTAGGAACCACAAAGGGAGGAGACAAAATTCGGAGGAATTGACGACTGTGCATCCACGTGAGAGTCTTGGGACTAGTGACATTTTGGTAATCTACAATTAAAAGTCATTCATGTCCATAATCGCATAGTAAAATGCACATAACGATGCGTAAGCGTCTTAAGCACACTAAGACTTGGACTGAAATGCAAAAGCTTTGAAATCATAGAATATAGAATACATCCTTAAACACATACTTAAGTGAAAATATTTGGGAAAGGTTTGAATACTGTTTCTATGTAATTTCATATAATATAGGAAACGCATATAATTTCATATTTACTAGACACATTGTAGTGAGCCTTTTAATGTAAGCTAAAAACTTTATACTGTATACGATGCGACAGTACTGTAACTTTTGCACATGTACATACGTCGGTGAAAGTACATACTCTATAAGGGACTCGATGAGCCATGTCCGTTAGTAAACTGAGTTGTGTGTCTTTCCTGACAATATTGATAGTACAACTTGACATTTAGGTACTTGTAGACAATTTTTATGCATTTTGGTTCTGCGGTGCTCCATGCTCATGCGTTTAGCGGAAGCGGGTGCGGATAGTAAACTTTATACTACCACACCACTACTGTAGCAAGTAGCACCGACGACTTGCCATGTAACATCAAAAGCACTGGATCCGGGATCGAAAAATCCATCGGATCGGTGCGGGTATGTATTTGGGTTAGTTGGATTTTGTTGGTAGTGGTGCTATAAGGGAGCACAATATAAATATATAGTAAGCAGTAAAAGCATTGTGGTATATGACATGGTCTCTGGAAAGCGCCCGATATTGTGGTATCACTACTCAGAGGACTCCCAGACTCAGAATATACTCTTATTACATAATATACCAAATCCATGACTAGATATTATGGTATACTGCATGTGAATAGTGCATATAAGGACATTTAGTAATAAAAATTAACTAATATTTAGACCTAGACTCTAACCTGCTTGTAAATGCAACACTTATACTAACACTACATATAGTACATCTTACATACTCACTTAACTTGTATGTGTGTGCTTTCTTGCTTTGCAAGTCGTCCAGTCAAGTCCCAGTCAGATTACTAGGCAAAAGGTAAGGTTTAGTACTTTTTATTTACTACCATTAGTATATTCTATACTAAACTAGATTAGGACGGACTAGTAGGACTATAGATAGAGAGCCAAAGAACTCACTCCATTTCACTCACTTTTCCCATTGTATTCAAGATTCAACCTTGATTACACTTACACATTACACAATTTCACGTACACTTGACTTATGTGTATAGTGTATTGCATAGTTTTTGTGTTATGAACGTAAGCAATCTGTGATTTGCGGATTACTTAGCGAAACTATCGAAACTAAACAGTTCTTTATTTACTACCTTAATTATTAGTACTAAGGTGTAAGCTGACTGAACATTGAGATTGACTGGGAGCGCATGAAGGCACTGGATTTGTTTGGACTGGAACTGGAACACTTTTGCTGGACTTAATAACTGAAAAGTAATCATCGTTTTGAAGTTAAAATCAAATCAAATAGATAAATCTACATCCGTAATTGGGAATTGTCTTTATCTCAGGGCTAGTAAGTAGGGGCTAGGCCTAGCCCGCCTAGGCTTTAGGTACTTATTAGTTTAGTTAGTAAGTTAGTATTAGTGGAGCTAGTCAACAACTAATTAGTTAGGAGGTGCAATACTATCAACATATTTAACTGAATAGGTGTAACCTGCCTGGGGTAGGGAGGAGGATCGTATTAATACACAATCTTACGTTTCTTTTGGGGTACCCTTTAAATTATTCTTCGTTTACCTTCTATTTCTGCAAATTCATTTGTAAAGTTGGATTAATATTTTTTCAGGATCCTGGATTACTGGCAGCTGGATACGAACACCTGACTGCGGGTATTTTTTGTCAAGGCGGCTGCTGTTATCTGTAGTGCTAGCTTTTGCACTTAACAACTATTGTCACAATATTCCTTAGCATTGAGCAGTAAGTAATTTCTAGTCTATATCAATCAAAGAATTTTAGC
Source organism: Tomocerus mixtus (assembly GCA_034694165.1). Classification (NCBI taxonomy): domain Eukaryota; kingdom Metazoa; phylum Arthropoda; class Collembola; order Entomobryomorpha; family Tomoceridae; genus Tomocerus; species Tomocerus mixtus. The sequence goes on along the minus strand of JAQFYC010000155.1, from coordinate 22,388 downwards.
TATGGGAAATGGGATATTGTATGTAGAATTTCGCTGAAATATCTGACCTTTCTCCAATCTAACAATTTATAAAGAAGGTTGTCCCATTTTTTGGAAGTTACTGTTTGGCTATGGTAACGGGTAAAAGTCTGATGTCATTTCCTAGTTCTAATAAATTATTGACGCACCAAAGAAAAAGCTAATTTTGTGTGTTTCTTCTACATAGGTGGTCGTGGTCCGTGATTCAATATTGAAGTCCCTGTTCGTAAGAAGAGACCAAGTTTTAGCTTGTGACTGACTCGCTTCCTTTCTGATATCAATCTAAGTCTTTACTAAATCATTAAAATGGTAAGAAATTATCATGTAATTAATTTCCACGTTTTTCTTTACCTTCTTTATCTTAATTCTTAAGTATTACAACTTTTTCAACTCGAGTTTGGAGTCTGATTGTCAATCTGATGAAACTTGGATTATATTCAAAGCAATCTAGGCTAAACGGCATATCAGTAAGGAAAAGGCCGCAATTAACACTAGTGTGCAAATATATTTCTATATTCTTAAGTTGTTTATTAAGACGGCGTGCATGATAATGTGATTGTGAACTGAATTTGTTTTTTATGCTATAAACCGTAATTTTTTCCAGGGAAATGAAATATCGTTGCAGTCTGAAATGTGCTCCCACTGTAAGTCGATGCAATGTACAAGACGTTTTGCACTAACAACAAACTAACCCCTCAAAACTTTTTACTCTTCTCTATTCCTATTATTATATTACACAATCTTTTGCATGCAATTTTCGAAATCTCTTCACCACTTATTAAAGGTTCACAAATTTAAATAATAATGTTGTATGTGAGAATAGTTGATCCTGAAGAGATCAAAAGACTTGGGAAGCGTTTCAAGAAATTGGACTTGGACAATTCTGGATCTTTGTCAGTGGATGAATTCATGAGTCTCCCAGAGTTGCAACAAAATCCACTAGTACAAAGGGTGATAGATATATTCGACGAGGATGGAAATGGCGAAGTGGATTTTAAAGGTTCATACATTTTTAAAACTTATACTCCCTAACAATAACAATTATTAATTTTCGAAAATTGGGATACTGTAACAATAGCAAACGGAGACTATGCTTTAGACTAATATTAAATCTAATAATTTTTGTGTCTTTAGAATTCATTCAAGGAGTTTCTCAGTTCAGCGTGAAAGGTGACAAAGAATCTAAACTCCGATTTGCTTTTCGTATCTACGATATGGATAACGATGGCTTCATCTCCAACGGAGAACTTTTTCAAGTTTGTTAAAATATCTTTATTTTTCATCCAGTTCCAGTTCATTCTTTTTTGGAACAATTAACTGAGCACATAATACATGACATCTACGCTTTCTTTTCTAGGTGTTGAAGATGATGGTTGGAAACAACTTAAAAGACACACAACTGCAGCAAATAGTTGATAAAACGATTCTGTTCGCTGACAAAGATGAAGACGGAAAAATTTCGTTCCCTGAATTTTGCAATGTTGTTGGAAATACCGATATTCATAAGAAGATGGTTGTGGATGTTTGAAATAGCAAAAAACATTACCATTAATTATTCTGTCACTGAAGCGTTAATCGTCGTGACTTTGATGACCCAATTAATTGTATATAAGTGTACAAGTTTTTCCTCGAATATTACATATAAATTATTAACCTATGAAAATGTAATATTCCTAATGCTAAGCAAAGTTATAACAGTTCAATTTTGAAATTTCTGAATTCCTTCAACTCAGAAGAAATATTTCGACCTCATTAGAAAAAAGCCAGCGTAATTCGTCTGATATCGTATCTATCGCATTATATCAATTCCAACAGTAATACCAATAGTTACAAAACACTTATCCATTTGCCTGTCGGTTAAATATGGAAATTAGTAATAGAGTACTTAAAATCCAACTGTATTTAACCCTTAATCCCTACTTACTAGTAATTCACTGTATAATGTAGTAGCAGAAGTGGTATTCAACTATGGTGAATACAAATGCATTTGGGCTTACCATTTTCCAATAACTTCTCACACAGGTTAGGTCGTCCTTCCTCCTTACCTAGTCCATCCTCCGAAATAATTAAACATACACACCACTTGTAATGTGTAAATGTCATAAATATGTTGTATGTAATCATGTATTATGTTACTGAAGATTGAGTGATTGTTAAATCGTTATTGTAAGAGTTCTGTGTGCTGCTCATTTTATTGATATGTTAAATAAATATTGACAGTATGAAATACACGTTAAAATGTTATATCTGTGAAAAGGTTGTATTTACAAAGTGTCCCTTCCCCTCCTTAATGAAAAAAGTAATTAGTAGTATGTAATTACTGATGTTCTCATAGGGTTTTGTTTTCCATTAATTTATTGTTAACATGATCCCCCCTACATTGTCACATTAGGCTATATTCCTCCAGATTTGTTCTTCTTAATATTCTTTTGTAGATTTAAGTGTTTGCATACATTAAATATTTACATTTCCTTTTGCTTTACAAAGGAATTGAAGGTATACTCAATTTTTTAATTATTACTACGAGTTAATTAATTGGTATGGACAACTTTTCTGATAAACACTTCCAAGATGTTCTCGAAATGGTGAATTTTTGATAGTAAGTCAAGTCATTATAATACAATATAGCTTTAATCCACAAATCGTGATTAGCGAGTTTAACTTGGAGCTATGGTTAACGCTGCTAAATTAATGTTTGTCTGTAACTGTTAATCCCTTAAGTCTACTGGCAAGGGACTATTATCAACCATTCTCCAACCCCGTTACTAAAATAGTGATATTGATATAACATAATATAGTGTGTCAGCCTGCTTGTTTCTACTCTACAATGTATTATTGCTATTAATTAAGGCTGTTTAACTTGTTAAACCAATATAATTGTGCATTATTAGTCTTTGTTATAAATGATTCATTGAGCCTTACAATTAGTTTGCTACCATTTCCATTTCAATAAATCGTGCCTCCCAGCAATATGCTAAAATATATTAAAATATAGGTATGGGATATTATAATTCGTATTTCGCATTATTATATATTATACAAAATTATGATGTATTATAATAAACATACCTAACAATAAAACCTAATTCAAAATTAAAATTGTTAATATAATTACTACCTACATGTAAAGGTTAACAATACATATTTAATAAACCTACAAAGTCAGTCAGTAATAGAAAAAATTTTTATTCCGCATCCGCATTACTCACTCTAATAATAATACTTAGGTCTCAAAGTGAAAGATTTGAGAAAGTTTCTAATGCTATTTTCAAAAAAGTGATACATAAATAGGGGAAAGTGTAGCGATAAAGTTTAAAAAATATGAATTAGGGCTGTTGATGATACACGGAGAAAGTACGCGTACAATTCAACTAGTGGAGAAAGCCGCATTTTCCCCTGGAGAATTCAATTTTCGTGGACCTAAGTTGATCCAGTGATATACGCTGTTGATATACTTACGTAATATTTCAACTAAATATCCTTGGCTAGAGTGATATACCCAAAGGGGAACTTATTTCGACCTGGGGAAAATTTCGATTTTTACGGTATGTGCATGACACGCTATATTATGATGGCGAAAGTTTTCATTTAGGTAACTATAATATATTATAATACATTATTGAGATAAGAAGACTGTATAAAATACATGTCTCAGACACTGAATATTAACTATCCAACAATACTTTCCCTTTTTACATAACAGAAAGCTTTCCTTTCATTAATTGTTTAATTGGCATTGACCACCATTGAAGCTCAAATAAGAGGATAAATTGTCACTGACGGAAGTTAATGGCAATGTAGCAGTTTTGGCAGTTTGGGAACTTATATCGTAACTTGCAGCCGCAAGCTTGGTGACAGCATACTTTCTCCGTGAATTTGTTATTTTTCAATAAGAGTACACAAGATACCTAGACTTTCGTTCAATTTTAATCTATTTCTAACTTTCCATTACATTTGGTTTTATACACACACGTTTTACGAATGCGCCATTTGAACTCAATGCAATGTTCCCATCCCACCCAACTATCCCAATTTTCCCAATCCCAAATAACTCACATTATTCGTGTAAGTAAATTCCGGGAAAGTCATCCCTGGGGCACATCATAGAGGCAACATTATTAACATTGTAATTACTTATTGTTAGTTATGCTAACTGAACATGAATGAAATGCCGAATGCTACTTGCTATTAAATATGCCCAAGGTACGTTGATATAGTAACGTACCTTGAAATATGCCAACCTATCACTGGACGGACGAGTATACCTACCTAACCTAGTTTACTTTTATGATTACGAGAAATAAAATACCACTACATTCACCTACATCAATTTTTTACTAAAATAAAACACAATAAAACAATGAGTTAGAAATATTCATTTACATTCTCTTTTATTGAAAGATTCTGTTCTGAATTAACATGTTAAGATTGAGCCGCTTTAGCAGCGATTCTCTTGTTTCTCTCGTCAGCGATGGACAGCTTAACACCCTTACCCTTAGGTAGTGAGACGAAAGGTTTGTTACCCTTTCCAATGATAAAAACGTAGTTTAATCTGCAAAAATAAAATTGAGAGATTAGTGTTTTCTGTTTAAAATTGATAACATATGTTAGTGTCTTCGCTCTTGGTAATGCATACATTACATATTCAGCAATTATGCGACCGTGAGAGAACGTTTGATATTGCCCATACTTTGAACCATAATGACTATGATAGACAATCGGCCTTCGATAGGGGCAGAAATATTTTACCATACTAATATTAAATATATTCCAACGTACCTTGTAGCGAAAACGTGGCCTACGGAATCCTTTACATGAACAATATCGAAAGATCCAGGATGTCTTTCTCTGCTCACTACAGTACCAACACGCCCCAAGTTACGACCTCCAGTGATCATACATAAATTGCCTGTAACAAAATAAAAAAAACTTTAAATGAATATATTGACGTATGCAACAACGGTTTTGGTAATGGTGGTTAATATTTTTGTAATTATTTGTCTCAGTAATATATTCAATAATCAAAGAATTCATTGGATTATGCCTGAATTTTTATATCATCACTGACAGTTATTACAAAATGAAAGAAACACGGAATGAAAATGGCTCACCAGAATCAAATTTAATGGAGTCGATGATTTTACCGCTGGCGATGTCTACTTGGATTGTGTCGTGGACCTTGACGTTGGGATCAGGGTAGCGAATAGTTCGGCCATCATTTGTAACCAAATGTGGAACTCCCTTAACTCCAACCTGCACCCGCTTCACTTTACAGAGCTTGTACTATTGAAAAAAAATCATATTGGGTTAGTAGCAAATTCTAAATGATAATGAAATGACTTATCAAGAATTAGAATTTCAGCAAACAAGGGTATTATCACTAATAATCATTGGATTATGCCTGATGTTATAAAGTCATCACAAATAATAAATATCTCAATATTGTCAAAAAGACAAAAAAAATATCCGCAATACCTTAGCTTCTTCTGCTGTGATTCTATGAATGGTGAATCGTCCCTTTACGTCATAAATTAAACGGAAATTTTCTCCAGTTTTTTCAATTTGAACGACATCTGTAATTAAAGATTATGCAAATTGAGGACATTGTATTGAAATAATAGTCTCATTTAGATTGTTCTGAATGACAAAGACTCTTTACGTACCCATAAAACCAGTTGGGTATGTAGGGTCAGTGCGAACCTTTCCGTCAACCTTGATAAGACGCTGCATAACAATTTTGGTTACTTCAGACTTGGTCAAGGCATACTTTAAACGATTTCGAAGAAAAATGACCAGCGGAAGGGATTCCCGGAGACGATGGGGACCAGTGCTTGGTCTGGGAGCGTACACGCCTCCCAATTTATCAAGCATCCATGCCTTGGGAGCATTAAGACGCTTTAAATGCTTCTTCGGACCTCGAGCCTAAAAATATAAATAGGAACAATCATTTACCAAAAATTCCTTCATTGCGTCCACATAGACATGCCTTTTCTCAAAACTAACATATTATAGCGATCAATTATATTGGATTTGTGTGCCTGTACTTCATATTTTTAGATGACATGACAGATACATTAACTAACAAGCAACAAAACCAAACGGCAATGACTTAAATCCAAGTATCAATTAAAAGTGAAAATATGGAAAAACAGTAATACCTCGACTATTTTAACTAGAATAATTTCGGTACAAAGAATATATAAATACAATGTGTTACATTTGTGTCCGAGGCCGAGCTGTTTATCTACAGCCTAAAATAACATTGCCATACCGGATTCATATACAAGCTTATTTTCTTATCAATACGGTCACAAATAATGTTTTTACTGTCAAAAAATATGATTACCATTGCAATTTCGCATAAATGTGCAAATAAAAACTTCAAACTACATAAAAAAATTAGGTAAAATTTTGTAAAAACAAACGTACCATGCCGGAATTTTGTTGCGTTCACTTCGTTGAAAGATCACCACCACGAACAGCAACCGTAATGGAGCGCTCACATAATGGTAAGCAAGACCGAGTCCAAGTAAATGGTATGCTCGCCGTCCATTGGTGGAATGGCATTGCAAGTAATTCTTTATATTCCCACATTGAGCAGTAGTGACTATGCTCCACTTGATTGAAAAACATGAAAAACATTATTATTATTTTGTTTGATATGGTAGAATATAGGTGACGCATAATGTACTATATTGCAAAACGATGAGGAATTTGAAAATGTAATTTATGCACAGGGTATATCACAAGTTAATAATCACAATTAATAATCATAATTCATAACTTCTTTTGAGTGCCTATGCTTACTAAGCCCCTTGAGGTCAAACTATGCCAATGTCACAGTATTTCAAAGATCTCCAGGTGACCATCGACAACAACGAGGGGATTTACTTTGGGTATTTGCTTTTCCCCACCAAAATTATAACATTGAAGGAAGGGGTCCCCTTATTACATTTACTCAACTCATCCCCATTTAATTAACTAGCTAAGCTTATGTCTTTATAATAATAATACAGGGTAGCACATAAAACGCGCAAAGTTCTATCTCCATATATTAACTTTCACCACTCTGTTTATTTTGCACTTAGATCATTACTTTATACCTATGCATATCCAGGAGCGGAGAATCTTGAATTGTGAAAATATTCAAGTTGACATTACATATGACTGTAATAAAAACCAGCTCTGAAGTTCGCATATCATTTGGTAAGTAAAAATTTACAATAATACTACATACATAGAACATAGTGTTTTAGGTTTATTACATCATGAAAAAGGTAGGAAGAGGTGTTTCCTATGTACCCCAATTTTGCTTTTTAGATGTTTCTTCAAGTACATAAGTAAGTGTATGTCTTGTGTACTATTGAAGCAAAATTGGGGTATATAAGAAATACCTCTATCGTCTATTCTTGTGTTTTCGAGTTATGTATGGCTATGTTCTGTGCGTGGCTTGTGATTGTGAGCCACCCTGTGCTACTACTACACTAGTTTGTATGTATGTTTTGTTTGGTATTGCCATTATTGAATTGCATTGCCTTTCATTCTTTCAAGTCTATTTGTATGCAGGCAGATCATCATTTTGGCAAATAAACAGGTGACTCAATCAAACTGATAAAAGCGATATAACTGAGGACCTGAACAGAAAGTAAGTTATTTTACATTTTATTGTTAATTCTTGTTACAAAAATTACATTTTCTGTATTGATAATGTTGTTTATTAACCATTGACCATTAAGCTTTTAATACTACTGCTTAATTTCATGTTTTAATAAAACATAAAATAAACCAGTATGAAACTTTCAAAATGAAACATTGTTGTTTTTTATTAGGTTTGGGTTTGACTATACTTTTGAATGTCTACTGATTTATTAGTCTTGTTGAGACGGTGAAGCTCCTTCGCTTCACCGTCTTGAGTCGATGTCTGATTTATCATTTAAAATAATTAATGCGTAGTCTTGTATTATTTGCTTACAGATTTAACGTTGCCATATAGGGGATTTCCGGATTGACCATGAGTGACAGCGCTCTTACCATGTCCCTTGGTAATTTATACTTACTTTCTAGCAATAATACAGAAATCATTGCTTGTTTTGTTTCATAGACAAATATTTTTTTAAAACATTCCAACCAATCTACTTTGCTTTACTATATTGCAAGTATAGAAATCTAATTTTTTTTTTGTTGAATAAATTACAGCGGACATAATCAAGAAGGGAAAACAAAATAAATCACAAAAACCGGGACGTGGAGGTGCAAAACCAGCGTTTCGCTTCAACGCCAAGAAACAAAATTTTCAGGGAAAAGCAAGGGGTCGTTCTGGAACCGTTGCTGGTAGAGGAAGAGCAAGACCCAACAGAAATAACGTAAGTACTAATTTGTATTGGTTAATATCCGATGTATGTATGGACACAAAGACTGGAATAAAACTTAGGTGTGGGTAACTGGTAATTGGTAATTAATTTATCATAACCTTATATAATGATGTACATCCTAGACATCCTTTTATACATAGGTCACTCAGCGAGGTGTACCAGCCTACAGAGGAAAGGGATCTATCCGAGGACGGAACAGAACATCAGCTGTACATTAAAAATTCATCTTAATTGCGTTGAAAATTCATTTTGGAAAAGTGGCCGATTATAAAGGAATTTCTGAAGTAATGCCGTGATTTTGTGTTATAAAATAGGGCCGGGCTACAGGTGGAGGAAAACAACAGTTCAGAAGAACAAATATAAGAAATAATGTTAATAGTCCCAGAAAAGGACAAAGTGGCGACACGTCACGTTTAGTTCAGAGAGCCCAAAGATTCACTTCAGGGAACCAATCTTCTACTCGTTACTTTAATAAAAGTCCTCGCAATGTTTGGAAGGCTAGAGGCAATTTGCCAAAACCAGCTGCCAGAACCAGAGTTGTTTCTAAAAGAGTCAAAACTGAAGCTACTATTCCGAACAGAGGAAAACGAACTATTCAGAAATTTGCTCAGAAAAGAGTTCAAAGGGCAAGATTAGTATTAAGTAATCGAAATCCTATGGTTCGTAACCAAAATAGAGGAGTACAAAAGGTAAAAATGGCACTTAAAGTTGTGTGAACAGTGAACACATTTTAGCAGCATTCTTTAAACTGGACGTGGAAACGAATTTGTGAAACCTTTTTAATGTTAAATTACATTTTACATTGATCACAGGGAGTTACCGCTGTTCAGCAGGGGATTCGTCGAGGAAAATTTGGATTTGTCACTGTTCGTAGCAAAACCGAAAAAAGAATCGAGCAACTAAGTATCCAACAAAAGATAAGCCGCGCTTCCCAAGCTAGAAATAGGAAAGTTACTGGGTACGTTTTGTAGGATGTTATTATGTTATATTAAAATTTATTATTATGATTTAATGAGTTTGATCAATTATTATGGCCTCATTTGCCTCATACTTATTGAAACCCTTCTTTGTAGAAGCCAACGTTGGCAAGAAAAATCCCCAGCTGTCAGAACTGTCGCTTCCAATAAAACTCGGAGAAGTCGCCCTCAAGTTTCCATGTCAAATAATCTTGTTCAAGTTCGAATTCCTAATGATTTTAGGCCTCAGTTTGAAGTGCAAAATATGCAATCCCACCAACCAATCAATATGTATCCTGGTGGTTCTTCGTATGGGGCAAATACCTACAATAGCTACGATAATAATATGGGTAGCGGCATGCATGACATGATGTGGCCATCACAACAACATCGAACACCGAATGTCAGGCAAGGCTATGCTGACCCCCACGAATTTGACATGGATCGTGCTACTTTGGATCCAGAAATACAAAGAAGAATTTCCTTCATACAGTCTCGTACTGTTGGACATAATCCTTCCGTTTTACCGGATTTTAAAGCTCCTGTATCTACATCTCGCATGAAATTGAGCGACCGGTTTAGAATGATAATGCATTAGAAGTTAGAAGAGGAAGTCATTCTCATTGTCACTCAAATTGGTCTAGCAGTAGGTCTACAATTTATAATAGGTGCGCGTGTGATTTGGGAAATACCGACTAAAAACACCTACTTTTTTATAATTTAGTTTACCTACCTATTTATATAGTGTTTAATACTCCCATTATTATATAAAACCAAATCAATGTACACCTACTGTTACTGTGTTGCTATTAATTTGTGTTGGCAATTTTGCAAGTTATATTAAAAATACGTACAAATGAGTAGATTGAAAAATATGAATGAGGTGGACTTTTACTTGTCTATGAAATTCACAGCAGAATGTTTAGGGTAATGTTTATGTTATGTCATGATTTGTTATGTAGCCATGCAGTAGTAACGGGACTGTGAATTTTGTCTTATTATATCCTATCCAATTACATAATTAAGTCCCCACTTTTTTATATGTAAGAAAGTATTAAGCATCAATGTTTTCTCAGATGACTGAGATTTCATCAATATAACCAAGCGTTATCAGCAACCCTTCACAGATTTTGCTGAAACATATCGTTGAATCATGGCATCTTTATCTTATAATTAGCTGTGTATTTTATTATTAGATCTGTGAATGAGACTATTAACAGTAAACATTAAACATATTTTATTGAGAATTAATAATTTACTGTAAACAATGAATTATGAATTATAAAGTTCTTAGTCCTTAATTATGTATTATTATTACATAATTTAATGTAGGCAGTAATATTTAATGCTAAACAATATTATATTATGTAGATTTAGTCTTGTAGCATCCAGAGTTTAGTCATGAAATAAATAATTAATTTGGCTGGGACTCTTCCTGCCCTCCCAGTAATGGTTTTGTGAAGTATATTAAAAATAATGTAATAATAATAAGTGTATAATCACCCAACCCAATGTATATTTGATTAGTTAATAATAATTGTATTTGAATAAGCGTTGTAGTACTAATTGTTGTAAGTAATTGTCATTATATCACTAATATTATTCAATAATATACAACATTACAATTACAAATACAAATGAAAATAAAATTTTATTGCGTTCCATGAAAATAATTTGAAAATACTTTGAAACATCTTAAATAGATAATATGCTGAAATAACATACATAAAATAGCATCGGTTAGAGCGAGCCCTGATTTATGATCTAACTACAATTTGTTTTGCTCTAAATGTATATTTAGGATTACTTAGTTATTAATTATTAATATTAATTGGATCTCTACACTACAGGACCGTCCGACCGTCCCGTGCGTCTGACAATGAGATATTTGCTATAAACAAGCATGTGCATCGCATACTTGCCTTCAGCTCAGGTGTCTTTCGAAAATAGAAAGTTTCTATTCTTCGCTATTTATTAATTATATTATCTTTACAAATACATCACATATGGCCATTGGGCGATGACTCTGACGACAACTATGTTTTTGCCAATCAATACAAACGACAGGAATATTTAATGGCTTTTATTGATACATTTATTACAAAAGTGAACAATTTGATAGCACAAAAGCTGTTCTTACACATTTATACAACACTCTGCTCACATACCATATAAAACCTCTGTACGAATGCAGTGTATTTCTTTAGGCTCCTAATATATTTTTGGTAAAATGCTAACATTCAAATAACAGAAACAACTGGAAATGGAAAGAGGTGTTCGACACAAATCAAAATAGTCGGACTAGTAGACGTGGACCATTCCATATGCAAATGTCCAGCACAGAATGTATGTAAACAGTGCCCCAAAGAATCCATTCATTAAAATCGCTTTGCGTGATGTAAAATATCGCTGATATTCTGCTCCAGCTTTTGCAATCAAAATTAGCCACATACCAAAAATGGCTAAAAAGTAAAATCCGAATCCATACAGACTTGTTAGACCTAAGACTCCAGCTCCCATCCCAGAAAATACAGCAGTACACGTTCGACAGTATTCAACGACAGCTGCATTGTGCTGAATTGCACTTTGGTTGTAAACTTTCACCTCCCCACCTTTCTCCAATGTGACGGTTCTTGTTCTTTGCATGGCGATGCACTTTATTCCAGGAAAACAAATTAGTTAGTTACAGTACAGGAGACAGGAAATTGAAGTTAAGGACTGTGTCGGCTCCAAATAAATTCTGAAAAAACAAATAATAGTTTACATTAGATTCCCATTTCCTTTCTTGTCCGCCACCCCACTGTCAGCTGCCTGTCAGCTGTAATTTTCATATAAACAATAAATGGGAAAGATAATTTTCATATATAACCACACCACAGCCAGCCTACGACTAGTCTTGTTGATTTTTTAACTTTTGACTCTCAACTTTAAAATATCATGTATACTACTATGTAATTTCTAAGTCTCTTTCTATCCCCTCAAATATTTTGAGTTTCGACTATGTATTGTGCATCTTAATACTTTCGGTCTGTCGAATAATTAATTAATTAATTAAAAAATATTACCTTTGCTTTGGTCTTCGGAGTAAATCTTTGAGTCTATTCGTCAAAGCCTCCCAGGTCCTTTGGTCTTTATATCTTCTAATTGGCCAGCGGCGACTGCAAAGTGCAAACACGAAATATAAATTGCAATCTTTAAACTACTAACTATAATTTGATAAAAATTTCTTGCTTTTCAGTTTTTAATAAATTAGATCTTGCTAAGGATGACTCTAAATACAATTTATATTTCCCTCTGTTCTTAAATGTCTCACTTCCTTTCTGTTCAATTACTTCAACATCTAGAATACTAAACGCGGGATTTCAAAATTGATAATTTTAGCACGTGAAACCGAAAGCGAAGTCAACACAATCAAGCTCTCCACACTCGTGGCAAGATTCGGCGTTTTCTGAATAATTTCGAGATTTGTCAACAAAAACAATAGGGAACAATAATTTTTGTTTGTAACTGTAGTTAGTAAGTCAAATGTGAAGTGAACTTTTCTGGGATTGACCAACTTTGTTACAGTACTTTTGACGACGAACAAGAAACCATCAGCAGACCTATCAACTTATACTTTCAAAAACAGCATTTTCCAACTTTACGGCATTACAATGGCTAAAAATGTGGACCTAGATAAAGGGGAAGACGGTGGCGGTGAGCAAAAGGTCGTATTGCCCGATTCCGAAGCAGGGATCAAAAAACGAAAATTGGGCGACCATTCAGGTAAAATATCCTTTCTATCCTTCCAACTTTTAAGGATCTAATATCTAATAAAACACCCATCCCATTCCCATACAATATACTTTACCAACTGGATTTTGTATTGCCATTATTGATTATTGCAACAAAAATTTGAAAATAATATCCTGTTTGTGTTCCATAGAAAATCCTCAAAATAGCGAAGATCTTGTGGAATTGGAATCAAAGAAACCAAAGAGAACTCCCCAGCAGGAAATAGCATTAGATGAACTAAGTAACTGCGATGCGATTTTAAAAAGTCAAGCGGTCAATTTGGACACTAAAATGACTACACTAGCAAATTTCTTCAATTCTTTGGTGAAGCATAATATCAATATATTGCTGTTAAAAGAAGATTTCAATGATTGGGTCAAAGCATCCACCCTTGCAATTTTACAAGACGTTCGCCACACTTCGACTGTATTTTTTATTTATTTAAAATCAGCGTTAAGGACAGCTCCGACAATATTTGAGTCAATTTGCGATCAAGTTTTACCTGTGGCAATGTTCTATCCTAAGGAAGATGAAACCGCTTTGGCCAGCTATAGCGAGTTTTTGAAGCTGTTAGTTTACACTTTTGAGAAGCTGAGAAGATTCCCGAAACTCGTTGCAAAGTTGTTATGCTGTATAAGAGATTATGACTGCAATAAAAGATATGGACATGTTGCCGAAGCTAAGAACACCGGTAAAATGAAACCCGTCCCTCTCGACTGTTCAGTAATGCTTCCCGCAGAATTTATAGAGGCCATTGGTCCAACTATTAGTTTACTGCCAGGAGGTCAAATTATTGATTTATGGAGAACACTGCACCACAATGCTACAGAAGAATGTCTCAAGAAATTGTCTTCGCTAAAGACAGGTACCATTTTTATATAATGACAAATTAGTTTTATATCGGTGTACATAAAATAGTTTACAAAATCCAATCTACAATTTATTATAAGAAAATAGAAGCTTATATGCAAATGCCTAAGTACGTGCTAACACAACTGTCGTTTGGGGAAAGTTAGATTAAGAATAAAATTCATTGTAAAATTATATAATTTATTTTTATTTCAGCTAATACTGTTCCTGTGTTTTTGGATGTGATCACCCTGATCTTCATTGAATTTTTTAAGAACATCAAATTAGCGGATTCAGTGGTTCCAGAAACAATTTTAGAAAGGGCTTCTGAGTTAATGACTAAATTTCGAGATGAGTGCTTAAACCCGTTGGGAAATCTTTCTCTTCAAAAACACGTACATAATTCCTTTACTATTGTATCTTTGATCTTGCCTAGTGTTTCATTAAGTGGATTGCGGGTGAACTAGTTTAATTTTTGAATTGAAATTTTAATTCAAATCAAAATATTTGAAATATTTTTAGGGTTTGGAATTTTCAAAACCATTTCTTCAGTTGGCTTATACTTGGGCTGAATTACATGGTTTGCTCCTCCATTACAATTTGAAATACAAAAGAATTGCCCCTGTTCCAGTTGTCGAACAAAACTCATCGTCTACCAATCTGACTTATCTACATCCATATCTTGAAGTGGATCAATGGAGCAAATTGACAAAGGTTATTCAGGATAGCCCTCACTTCGAATACTTGGTAAGTATATTTTTCCATTTTTTAAGTATTTTGGTATGCTAATAGTAATAGTTGAATAATTAGGTGCCCATGTAATTCCCTTTTTCAGATTAACTTAGTAGCCCAAAAGGTGAGGTTCATGACTGTCATGGAGAATGTAAACAGACCGACCTCACTTAAATTGGAAAGTGGAGACGATAGCCAGTTGGTGGAAGATCACATTAAAAATGCAGCAAAATTTCTTTGGGTTGAGCAATTAAAATTGGAAGATCCTACTGTAGACTCGATGGAAATATGTTCTCTCGCTGCTGAATATATGAGCACAGAGGACACTATCAAACTAGGCAATAATTTCATCAGGAAAATAGCCAAAAGAGAAACGGACGTCGATGGGTCGTACTATGACCTAATTAATTCCGCTTGCAATCACCAGTTTCATTGTGGACTCGTCCTTGAATCTTTGGTGGAAGTATTGAAACGCTTAGAAAAGATGAAGATTCTTCAAAGCGAAATGAAAGTTTTTCTGAAAGATACATTTTCTGTGGAAAATCGGGCTGGAATTCTTCAAGCTGCTGGTTGTAATGTAAAAGAAAATATATCAGAAGAAAACCAAAAGGAGCTCAATGCCAAATTGCTTCATGCTGTCAACAAAATTATTAAAAGAGCTGTTCGTAATACAGAGTCAGCTACACCAAAAGCAAAAAAGGTTGATCCACTTGGCAGTCATGATGAATTTTCCGACGATTTAATTTGCGACATGCTGAAATATCTCAGTGAGTTGCCAGTGGAGGATTATCCTTTGAATATGAAAACCGTATTATTCCTCTGTTCAGTGCCAATACTGATTAGTGTCGTTGAGAGTGCAAGTAAAGATCTGGTCGATATGGTAGGTCATATTTTCACTAAATGTGGTAGTTCGTCCCAAGGAAATGAAACATTATTTGCTGTGAAATGGACGACGATGTTCAAGTGGTTTTGTGGGCATATTGATCACTTCTCAGAAAATGTACAGAAAGAAGTTATCAATGTCATTCTACGAAATATTTACATTTCATCTCAATCGGTAGCAGACTTCGAAGATGAATTCACCATTGTATGTGAAAGTGAAATGGCTTCATCTATGGGACTTGTTGCATCGTTGATATTGGAATTCTTGACTATGGTAAGCATAACATTCTAAATTCAAATTCAGCTTGCCATATTATACTTGATGGAGTATATACATTATTATGAAGGGTCTACTGTAAGTGTAAATATTACAAATTGTATAGATTATAGTTTAATTTGTCGTATTTATTTACGTTTTGACGACTATTTTTCGATACATGATTCAGGTTTATTAACCATATGATTGTGTTCCGATAACATTTATGTTTACATAGACAGGTCGACAGCGTAATGTCTCAATAACGCATTGGAACAAGGTTTGCTTTCTATTGATTTGATTGACCATTTTTTTGTAGGAATTGCAACAAGGAACGAAAACCAAATTGACGCATCAACTACAAACCCACACAAGAAAGTTGACCCATTTTGTGGTCAACTCACTGCAAGGATCATTGGATGATATAGGCAATTATGGCCAGTTCAATGCTTATTTAGTTGAGGCAAGCTCCTATCGAACGTGTTGGCTTACGCAAATAAGCCTGAAAGCTCTCTCGAAGTGCGAAATCGAAAGACCAGAAGAGGATTTGTCACAATTTAAACTTGTTGTGTCACGAAAGGTTGGGAAAGCTATAGCGTTCTTGTCTACCGATGATAAACTCGAAGCGGAGGCCGATTCATATCAAGCGAAGATGTATGCCATGAAGTTTCTTCATGGTATATGCAAAGCTAAGGAAGAATTTAAAGATGCCATTCCTGATGACTTTGTTTTGCAACTGTGGAATGTTGCTATGATGAATGGAGCGCATGAAAATATCGACGAAAGTATCTGCACCAAAGATTCCATAATTCCCAAGCATTTACTGAAAGATATCTTTGAAGCTGCCAGCAAAGATGAATTTGAAGGGATTCATTCTCTGATTGTTAAAATGGTATGAATTATATACAGATTTCCACACCCGCATCTTAACTTAAAATTGTATAATCGGCAAATAATAAGTCCATTTATCACCAAAACAGTTTTTTGAGTGTAATATAAATAAATATATTCAAAAATAATATTTTTTGGTTTTAGACAATACAATCAGATCCTAGCACCACTAAAATCAGGGCCATGATACGAGTTTTGGAAGATCTAATAGATGCCGAATTGATTTCGGAGAAAAAGCAGACACGTTGGAAGATATTGGAAGAATGTCTTCATGCATTTCTGGTGCTTTCTATGAAGTGGGAACCAACCGAAGACTGTCTTCGTAGTATTGTCTTTCCCTTTGTTGCATTTCAAACGAAATTGTTGCGCCGACGAAGTGTAAGTTTGTTTTATGATTTGGTTTACCCAACTGTAAGATCATTCGATAGCCACTTTAAAATGTTAATTTAACCCTGTTTTCGTTAAATTATCGCAATAAATTTATTTACTTGCATTAAATAGCCGATGGGAAGTCTCACAACTTTGGCAACCTGCCTTGCATCGACCGAAACAGTACCAATCAACAAAATCACAGAGATTGCCTTATATGCCAAAATGTTTTGCTCTGTTGCGGATTTATTAAATGCATTTGCTTTGCATAGACTAGATGTTATTTCGTTTCGAACACATATTTTTCTGCAGGTATGTGATTTACTTTTTTCCTCTGCACTAATTGTAAATCTTGCTCAAAATTACCTTTTTAATGCGTCAGTCACTATGCACAAAATGATTAATAATTAATTTCAAGGATGGAGCAATTTAAAATTCTTTTCTTTCAAATAGGGTTTCCAGTTTTTGGTGGAAAGTTTGTTTGGGAGAGCTGACCAAAAGAATAATCTTTCCGATGTGGATATATTTCACATGAGACATTGCGCTCATAGTATTGAACGGTACGCTCGTTAACAATTTGGAGCCAAATTATTGAATTATTATTCCTTAAAGCGGCATAAGTAGCACTAACTTTTGTTCCAACTTTCAGACTCAGTTCAAATAAAGTCTGATCTCGAAGGTCGTAAAAACTCTAAAATAATATTACTTACTGTTTTGTAGAATATGTCAGTCTATGAAATTAGGACAAAAGGAGTTTTCGCGAGTGTCTCCTTACTTTGTTGCTGTATTGATAAGACAATTAGAACAATGCACAGTGTATCCTGTAGTAAAGGTATTTTACTTTTATCAATCGTAACCTATTTCCAATGATCAATTATGAATTTCTTGCCAATTACTTTGAATTTTAATCAAAACTATTTTTGTATGTGCAGAATCCATTACTAAGTGGTTGCTACAAACTACTTGATCTATGTGATGAACACGGTGTTGGTCAATTAAATTCAATGCTTTCTGCTGGATCTCGCGAAGTTTTCAAGCCTATCTACGAAATGTACAAACGGTTTTACCGTTACAAAGGGAAAGTATAACGGAGTAATAGTTCACGCACTCGTATCTTCAAAGATGTGTTTACATTTCTTATTTTTGTTTGACGATCGCTTGACGACAGTGTATATGCACAATTTGCTAATTACCAACTTCATTTTGGTATTAGCTTTGTAAATTACACGATTTTAAGTTTGTTAAATCTAATAAATAGTGTAGGAATATACAAAGTGTAATAAATGTTCTTTTATTATGCTATTATTATCATACGAAGATCGTTGTCGTACTTAACTCTTCGTACTGCATTTTAATTAATAATGAAGTAAAGCAGATACAAATTAACGCTAGTTTAATCTTTATATTTTCAATGTTGGTGTACGGTACGCACCAACGCACCTCTATCTCTAGTGGTCTACGCTTGTATGTGGCGAATATTTGCCATTTTCATATCGGACTCGGAATATCGCCCACGAAAGTAAAAGTTCTTTTGGTAGAATATCACATACTTCAAACATTATAAACACGACTGTTTATTACCCTCACAAAGTTGGTTTATTTAGTGGGTTAGTGCCTAAGGGTAGTTGCAAAACTGTCTGAATAAGCAGAATAACAGTCTAATCTAATGTGTAGTTGCAAAGCTGTGATTGATTATTAGTGTCATCAAATAAAGAAACTGACTAAACTGCCTGCGTTCATACTAAAGTAATAAACTAAAGTATAGAGTAAAAAAGAACATTTGAGATGAAAAGTAATTTAACTTGTGGTAAAGGATGGACTTTCCTCCTTTTAGTAATACAATACTACAGACAGATACTTAAAGACGGCATTAATTTTTCGCGGTCAAGGAAGCCTACATCTTTATAGCTTTTATTGCAATTCTTCTTGAGCGTGATTGATTTTGTTGTATGAATAAACAGTTATTAAAAAGTACACACCATGGCATGTCTGCCTCTATATAACTGCGAGTTGATACAAGTCATAATATTATATATTTAGTCTCCTTGACCTTTATGCTAGCTGGGCTAAGCTTTACGTTTTTAAAGTTTGTATTAGTTCTGACTGCAGAAGCTAATCGTGTTAGCAACTAATTTTATGTTGTTCAAATGATGAGAACTACCTATGTACAATACATCCCAAGATGCACTAACATTAGTCCCACGTCTCTAATTCAAACAATACAATATGCTTGTAAAGTTTAGTACAGTAAAGTAAAGTTTACTTTTGTAAAATGATATGCCTATATACTGTCATCGAATATTTTTAGGTACATCATGCATTCTTGATTAAAGATAGGTTTCATTTCGGAATAAAAAATTAATATCTCTTAAAATAGGTAGCATATTATGTATTGTAATGTAGTTGTGTCATTATTTGTACTATACCATAAAGTAGATCTTAACGGAATGATACAGATTTACTTATACTTATTGCCTGGTTTATGATTTAGTATCTAAATGCTTATATCTATTTCTATCCGTGATACCTAGTAGATCTTTGTACAAGTGTTAAAAGGAAGATTCATCTCAGGACATAAAGCTATTAGTATTATAGTCCGAAGCAAGGCTATTTTTTTTGAATACGACACTAACTACTGGAATTACAGATACATTCATTGTGAAGATGGATGAGCATATTTGCCTCTAACTCAACTTAAACAGAAGAGTATGTAGAAATCTGCTAATCTACCGTCTTAAGCTGCATTTACTTAACAATTTAGCTATTATTGGGACCTTTGAATTGATGTTAATAAATAGGCACTCTTAAGAGGAAATGAAGGTGAACTGAACTCCCATTTAAAATGGTAGTTTGATTTGTTCATTTTCATAGCTTAGCTACCCTGCCTTGCCTGTCTCTAGTATTTCAACTCAACTTTATCATACATAGAATCGTCGTCACTTTACATAAGTTACTTTACCATGCTACTCTATAATATTCTATTCAGATACAGTCGGTCACAATCTTAAAAGCATGGCAAACACAGTTCCATATTGTATGCATTCGTATTTATAGTTATAACTCGTGAAGTACAGTAGTAGAATAATGTAGCATGGAGTGTGTAGCTGAGTCTTTGCTGGAGAGAGTGCATAATGTGTGTTCTTAAGATATATGAAACTCTCCCTTGCTGAGCATCAAGTGAACTGACTTTGAGCAAGTAAGAAGCATTGATGTGATGTGATGTAGCTCAAAGCTCAACGAAGCCGAACTTGGAGTTTGTTGGAGGATTCATGGAGTCAGAGTCAGAGTTAGACCAAGTCGAGGAAGACTGTATGTATGTTGTGTATGTAGAATGTAGAACCAGAACCAGAGGATTTCAATTCGAAGAACTTGTCTACGCAACTCACCCCATTCTTTTTCTTCCCCCTTTGCCATATATGTATGTGGTAGGCCAGGCCAGGCCATTTGCCAGAAAACAGACGAGGCTGCTTTCCACATCCACAATCCACACTGCAATTGCAAAGACTGAACTCTACTGAACAACAAAACAGAACAGACGTCTACGATCTGGCTTGCCTTGTCTGACTTACCCTACTCTACAAGATAATATAAAATACTTGCTTTTGCTTGTGTACTGACTGGCCTGGCATAAGCATACTATTAAGCTATTTCAGACCCTTATGTACGATCTTCCATAAGTTTACTACAGTACACTAGCATCCACATTATACTTATCTTTGTCCACGTCCTTAGCTAAATATGTATACATTTTATATCCACCTCTCTTATTGCCATTGCATTGCATGACCATGTACGAAGTTCAACTATTAGGTAACTTTACTATTCTACAATCTACAACAATATTCTTTCTACTATGTATGTTTATGTCGTATTTTGTACTGCAGCTAAAGAGTATCTCTATAGATTCTAGGTTCCATAATACAGATAAATAAAACTAACTGCAAGAATAACTTAGGTATGGTAAGATGTTTCTTTGATGCTGCAGAATTCTTCATATACACTTTGCTTTACATCACATCCTTGCCTAAAGCGTTAGAGATTTTTGCAAAGTACTATGTATACATAGTACATACAATATATCCATGCCTATACCTTACCAAAATCTATAGATGTTTTTACTGCAGTATTTCCGCTTAAAAAGGAACAAATAAATCCGAAAATGTCCGAATTGGTGCATTCCTTCGTTTAACTTAGCCTGAATCCTATACTAGGAGACCATACCTAGATTTTTAGATACCTATGCATATGAAGTTTGAAAGTTTAGGCTACTCTTAAATGTTCTACATAATGTGCAGATGCAGTTATGCAATTATACATTACCTAATTGTAAGCTGGACCGAATAGAAGAACTAAACTGTCTGAGCAAAATATTGAGATTTTAGATAGCCTTCTTTGAAACATTCTTTAACTTGCCTCCGTATTAGTAATTAATGATACAGTGGACTTGCTGCTTTACAGGTTTCTTATGGACATGGTTATTTTACTGTTAGCATAAATGTAGTAGTTTTTAGTTGATGTCCTTTATTGTACTTGTAGGCTACAGTGCACTGAGAAAATTATAAGCTTACCTATAGTAATAAGTTTTATAGTTTATGTTATTGTATTTTCCATATAATAGATAGTGAGTTATTTTCAAATTATATTTAATTAGAACGTGGTGAGTATAGACTTCATATGAGCGTAAATAAGAGCATCTTGTAGTAAGTTATGAGCCTTTCCATGCAAACAATATGTACAATGGGTAATAGGTAAAGTGCGTTTGCATTTGTGTCTTCTGTATGTAATGTTGCAATATGTATTGGATATAATATTGTATCTTTTAGTGCATTCACTGAGACAGAACAGAGTTCAGTTGTTTAGTTTAGTGTGTGCATAAGATATAATAGAGAAGAGAGGGATCCCCTGCACTGCACTACAGAAGACTACACTGCATAACAGAATATTCAAAGCTGCATGTTGTAGTTGGACTGATGGCAATGCAATGGCAAGAGCAAAGCAAAGCAAAAGCATTGGAAATTCAGCAGCTCTACATTAACGCTAGGGATTTCCCTTTCAGTCGGAGCTGATCCGTCTCCGTGGTCACATTTGTGCAGGCATACGCGTGTTCCCCATCTTTTAGCTTGTGTTTCATCATTATCTACCTATAGCTAGCACACTATTGTATTGTATTTGTGTTTGAAATAAAAATAGGGAAGCCGAAGCACGAACAAATACCCGGAGTCACCCATAATTGTTATTTCGGCCAGAAAAGTAAACCAAATTGTAGATCCTTGTTAAATGGAAAGACTC
>JAQFYC010000154.1:0-79258 GCA_034694165.1 Tomocerus mixtus | reverse complement strand
ATGTGGGGCGATGTGAGATTCGACTAATATTACCCTTCGCTGGTCATTTATAGTGGTTACTATACCAGTTTATTTTATAATTGCATGATTATGTGAGCCAATATATATCAATCAATGGGAAAATATGTAAAATATCAGAAGTAAAAGAATAAAAGGTTAAACATGCATTTTTCAGAATATAGCCTGTTTGATAATTTATTCATTGCAAATAATATAAGATACAAAAGCATGAACAGAAATGTACAATATATGGTTCTTCGCATTATGGGGAGAGTTGGAGGTTAGAGTACTTAACATAGCGCAGTATGTTCAACAACTATATAGAAAGTAACTATTAATTTCATGTAGACTGTAGACTAAAGCTTAAAATCTTTTCGGGCGACAGTTGCCCTCCCCCATATGAGTTTGAAAACATCCATATCCTTCACAGCATTCCTCTCCAAAGTCATCACTGCATATGGCCCAGTGTCCCAGACACTAATTCAGTAAAAGAGGACAGATTATAGAAAATAATCTATAAAAATGTACATAAAATCTGCATAACTACCCTCTTTCAGTTCAGCTATCGTACAGCTCCTTATTCTAATACTACTGTACTGTACCTGTACACTTTACTATGAATAAACCATTTCAAAACGGATGTAATCAAGTGGTATTAGTGGTTGAGCTAAACAGTGTCACTAAACTGTCAATAAGCTACCGAAAACAAAATTCAAAAAAATTGGACGATTCGGAAGTTACAACAGCATCCATGGATGTACGGACAGACGGACAGCCAAGTCATTCGCATAAAGTTGCTTTTCAGTCACTTAATAATTACTGTATGAGCTGTAGTAATATCATACTATGCTTATTTGGGTTCTGTAATAAAAGGGAATGAATTACCTGACGCTTTTCTCTAGCTTCTTCAGAACCCCGTATGCGATGAACACGGTGGGCCTTAGCCTCGTTAAGATCTTGATCGAAAAATTGGGCAGAAACGTGAACAAATAGAGCTAACACTAAGAATATGAAGAAGTATTTCATTGTGTTTGGACAAATTCGTAATATTATACGTAATACAAATATGACTCCACAGTTAAAACTAGGTAGGTTCGTTTACTTTTGTATGTATTTATGTTACGTACTGCAGTACTACAATAATAGCAAAAAGCAGAAACGTGTCTCTTGTGCGATTGAGTAGGTAATAAAATATATCCAAATAAATATGCCCGCATTAATGTCATTCTTAATATTGCATGGTTTAACTGTGGTCGGATAAAGGATATTATTCCCAGAATTACTCCGAAAAGTAAGGCATTGCATAATTCTGAGTAGGAGTAAATTATAAATAAAAGTAGTATGGGAAGAAAGTAGATTAACTGATCGAGCCTACATGATGTAAGCCTGTGTGTCGTATGTATGTACCTAGTACCTACATAGTATAAGTTGTAGTTGTAATTTAATATGGATTAGTGTTTACGATAATTGTGGTCAATGGTCAAGTATGTGGCCAACGGAAATATGGTTTCTTATAATGATACATAATGTACAAATAAAAAACTATATAAACACCTACGAAAAATGCCCATGTTCTTGATTTCTTGTATGAGTAGTTAGTATTATTTTTGCAAGCCAAATCTGCTAAACATCTTATAAGCCAATTACATAATATATAGCTGCATTGTACCGCGTTGGAGAAATAAAAATGCACCAGTGTACAGTGTACAGTACAGTACACCATAAAATATTTAGCAACGAGTGCAAATCAGCAACTGGGATGTCTATAGTCTATATCAAGGTGGGAATGGGAAAGCTGAGAATGAGTGAGACTTTTTCTGTTCTAAATCTTTGTTGGTTGGACTCTACCAAAATGAAAACATTTTAATCTCTTCTCTCAGATAGCCGCAGCCGAGCCGAAGCCGACTCCGATATCAACACAGTCAGAGAGAATACACAACTCAACACACTCTAAAATTTTGTATTATTATAAGTATTGTATTACGATAATAACTTATCTATTATTTACCCAAATCGAGATAAACGGTTCCACTTTTAATAATATGCATTACAAAATGTTACATAATAATATTACGTGTAAGTTTAATAAGTTAAGGCACTCTATGTAAGTTGTATCTACTTCCATTTAACCAGCCATTCAAGCACAAAAATTCCTCCAGATTATCATTCTTATACCTGATACGATACAATAAGAAATCAGTTCACTAAGCAGGTTGAAAATCAAATCATAATTCATTAAGTGTATGAGTAATTAACGTTACTTACATTTAGGGGAAATTATGCGATTAAAATGCATACCTATATAGTAGTTAAACTCTAAGTAATGGTAAATATTTGTTTTGATTTTTACAGAATCATCAAAAATATTCTGCAATGCCCTTCAGCAAAAAGAAATCATTCAATCCAAGTAACATATTTTCCCAAGATAACTATGGAGTCCTGATTCTTAATGGGGAATTTAAAATTGATCCTCACTTCTTCAGCAAAGTTTGGAATAGAGGTATTTTTCTGGACTTCATTTTGTTTGTCTTGATTTTACGCATATTTATTCAATCTAATCTACTTTGATAGATTTAATTAAGACTTGCAATCCAATTAGAGCTAAGCTTAAGGGGGGACTCACAAATACTATTGTGCATATAAAATATTAAAACCCACTTAATAATCTTACAGCTCGATTTCGCCATACAGTTGATGGGGGTTCAAATATCTTCTACAAAATGCAACAACAATTACAAAACTCAGATAGTGCAATTCTTTTTCCCCATGTCACATCTGGAGATTTCGACTCTATTGAACCAGATGTGTATGAGCATATGAGCACAAGCTCAACAACCACGATTGTGCCTACTTTGGATCAGGATGAAACGGATTTCACAAAAGCGCTTAGTGTTTTGTTGGATTATACCAAGAAAAATAATATCAAGGTATTACAGATATTTGTAATCACACCCCTGTTTTTGATTCCGTTTATGAGTCCATGTTACTTGCTTTTCTCTACTAAAATCGTTCTCCCTTCTTGATCTAGCTGGAACACGTAATAGCATTTGTAGAAAATTCTGGCAGAATGGACCAAATTATTGCGAATATAAACACGCTACATAAATCCCCACTAAAAGACGAAATCGATTTATACATTCTTAGTTCACATAACTTGTCATGGTTGCTACAGCCTAATGTCGAAAACCAGATAACATTTGCAAACTCGGATAAATCCGTGGCTATTGACAAAATATGTGGTATAATTCCCACGAATGGGCCTACTAGAATGAGGTCAATTGGATTAAAATGGGAATTGAGTAACGAAGTCTACAATTTTGGTGGTATTGTATCAACGAGCAATAAAGTAGTACAAAGCAACCTGTATGTGGAGTCGGATGTCAACCCAGTGTTGTTCACAGTTGAAATGCAAGGTGACGATTTTGTAATGCCATAGTAGTGTAAAAAATATTTTTCTATACTTATCATTAGTATTATTTCAAGACATTTACAGAGATATTTAAGTATTATACATACATACATGTGGTATTAAGCGTATTATAACGGCAGAAGAGGTACCAATTTACATAATTCTTAAACTTTTGCGCTTTAGTAGACTATTTTCAGTTTAGTGATATAAAATACAAAGAGTTACCAATACACATACTAGTTAACTGTTAAGTCAAAGCTTTCATACTACTGTGAGATTAATTTTACGGCCAAAATGAAAAGTTGTAATTAATGTTGGATGAAATAAATGAAATTTATCAGCAATCAAAATATGCCATTCGTAAACATCAATATTTTTATTTTTCGAAACAACGGATACTTTTTTGACATCTGAAACACAGATACTATAGATTTCAGGTAAATATATTTCTTTCTTATGTTAATATATCAGAATATCGGAAGATATAACTTTTGTTATAATATTTGCACAAGCACATGTACATTTAAATCGATATGTTAATTTTAGTCAGTAGATTTCTTATAATAAGTAAGTTGACCATCTTGGGACTAATTGAAGAATTCGGGATGGAGAGCACAGAAGAATTTTCAATGTTCAGGTTAGAGTTCAGTACAGCAGGAAAATGTGTTACATTAGATAGGTACTTAGAGAAGTCTTTAAATTGGTTAGTTAGTTGAGATATGTCCATATATGTGCCTCTCGTTTAGTGGTCATTAAAGAACAAGTTACGACATTTAAACACTGAAAGTTCACATTAGACATTATCATCAAAGAAGAATAGAAATAAGTGCGATACAAATGCATATATCGTCAACTTAGTGAAAAACAGTAATTACGTTAAGTACAAATTGCGTATCTGGTGTTACTCATCATCATCCATCATAGTAAACATCTTGAGATAAGAAGGACTACGTACTAACTAGTAAGGATTACGTTACATTACAACATAATCAACAATAAACACTGATACTAATTATTTAGGACATTTAGTACCTACTTTAGTACAATGCAATATATTTTGATATTTTAATTGATAAATTGAAAGATAAGTACTATTTGTAGTTAGAAATAGTAGCTGGATTGTGATTACTTTAGGATGATTAACGAATGTAACAATGTAGGTGCGTAAGTACTTAACTCCATGGAATATCAGTTCGACTTACAGTTTACGGTAAACAATAATAATGACTAATGACAACACTACACTTCACATGCTGCAGTGAAAAGCATCAAGAAACAAATTTGTTTCCGAAGGCTAAATATCTAAATATACTACAGACAATACACAGCGTTGACTAAACATTGACGCAAGGAAGTAAATTGAAATTTCTTAAATCAGTAAGCAGATTATTCTGCTTCACTTGCAGCTTCAGCAGCCTGGAGCATATCCTTAAAACTGAAAGGACAAAATAAATATCCCTGTCCAGCATAGAATTTGCTCTGGAACTCAACCCTGGAAAATAAAATGTATTACATAATAGCTCGTTCAGACAATATTTGTTATAAGCTATTCGTAATTATGTGCACAATATACAAAAGTAAGCAACTTACCAATGAAGACGTAAAGTGTGCAAGAAAGCACTGAGACCTTCCATCAAGACTAAAATGCTCACTGTTAACACTGCCCACGCAGCAAAGATCGCCCAGAGAATAACGCCTCCATAATATTCTTGTTGAGCCAATCCAATATTCATTACCATTGACCATAAAACTTCAGATAACTCTAAAAGATAAATGAAACAAAAAATATGACACCACGAACCAATCAAAATCTGATACACAGCCAGGTTTACAATTCTTTTTTTACTTACGAGCATGAGCCAAACTCAAGGCCCACAAACGCAGGTAACTAGCAGTGTGACTCACAGATCCTAGAACATATTCGATTGTGTGAATTCCTTGATGAATCATGATTTCTGAGAACTCGAATTCTTCCTCGTGTCCATGACCTCCTCCTGAGGAAGCAGCAGCAACAACTGGTGGGGCCACAACGTTATTTTCTTCTTGAGGAGTGCTCGATTCGGTAGTCTGACCAGTCTCCAAATCAGAATTTGTATTTTCCAACTTGCGATGAATTGCTCCAGGTCCGTGTTTCTTGGCATTTTGAGAGCGCAATATCAATGGCTTCACTAGCAACATCCAAGGTACACACAGAAGGGCGATAACTACCAAAACTTTTTGCAAAATTTCTTGACCTTCAAACATAAACGGGTTACAGTCACCCTTTTCACCCCCTTTAAAGAGAACCATGTTGATAAAGGTGATGAGGATTGAAGGAGCGCAATGTTCGTCATAGGTGCTGTCAGCTACAATTAAAAGCATATTTATTAAACATTTTACATTGTACACTAAACTTGCAAATGTACTGAGTTATGCAATACTAGTATTCTAATTCTAATCAACGTTTTCTGACCCATTCTAGCTCCGTAGTGGACCCATTTGTGGAAAACCAAAATACACAGGTACAAGAAGAGGAACAACATGAAAATAAGTTGTGGAATGAATTCGCAGAAAATGTTTATGTATCTCTTAAAGTGAACGTGGTTCCAAAGAGACAACATTACTCCAAACAACATATGACAAACTCCAGTGATTATGCTGATTTTCATTTTGTAGGCATTCAAAAATGCAATTTTGTTTTCAGCAACCTAAATTTGAAAAGGTACATCAAAGATCAATAACAGTAGTAATGACTTAATGACTCGTTCTTTTAATTAATTAAATATATAAAGATATCTTACCTGCCATACAGGATCAACTCCAACTGGATATGGATAATCCCATGACGATGTTCTTGGATCAAGCATCATCTCCTTTTCAGTAGCCAAGTGTTCCAGTGATGTCGTGTGGTTAACGTACCAATAGGATCCAAAAATGTTCAAAGATTTTGAGAATACATCGTTATAAATTATCCCAGTGTAGAATGAAAATATCCCCATCAGTAGTATAATGTATCGACCACCAAAGAAAATGACCCAAATCTAGCCCAAAAAAGTCCATAAGAATTAAATTAAGTAACAGAGTGCTTTTGTCTAGACACGATTCAGATTGAAATTGTAGAAATACCTCGTTTTTACTCTTGTTTTGCATTAGTTTTTCTTCTTTAATAACCATCCAGGCTCCAAACAGCAACATTATCATAGCGTGTCCAGCATCACCAAACATGACGGCGAAAAGAAAAGGGAATGTAATGCATGTGTACGGAGCAGGATTGACCTCCCGATATGAAGCGATTCCGTACGCGTCAACCAAATTCTGGAAGCCGCGAGTGAATTTATTCAATCGATTGTACGTTGGTGGATCTTCAGTTGTTTGCATCCGATTTAAGATGGGTGGCACAGACGAACCAGCCCGCTCCTACATATCAATTAAAATAGTTGTTATGTATATTTACATGTATGTACGGTAAGAAGAAATATGAAGCATTTACAGATTTTAAATATAAGTAGTTAACGTACGGTTCCCCGTCTAAGAGCCATATGTATATTTTCCATATCGGCCACAGGAACCCAACATTCGGCAATTAAACACTTTTCAGTGACATCCAAGTTGAATAAGTTGAGTGTGTGGTAAATGGCTTTAATCTTCCTGACTTTTATGAACCAGTTCTTAATCAGCTTGGAAGCTGAAACAAGTACACGATGGCGATGGTCCTGAGTTTGACTGAGAACCTATAGAAAGTTGAAAACACAAGTCAAAGTCACGGATGTACTATTTTAGAAAATACTTATAGGGAAGTAAAATTACAGACGATTTACTTACTGTATTTAAATCTTCAATACGTGTCATAACACCAATAGCCATTTCGCGACGATCGGCTGGTGTTTCAGGGCAAGGATATAAAGTTGCCCGGAAACCTTCGCATATTTTCTTGACCCTCGATTTTAATTGTTCTCCTTGGAAGAAAATAATGAATACAGTCTTGTAGACTTGGTCTCCCTAAAATCATAAAATTCCAATATTTTTACATTATCATACAAAAGTTTTAATTATAAGTAGGCATTACTTTAACTTTGTTTATATTTAAGGTTAATATAAGGTACCGTCGCAGGTTCTTCTAACGGAGTTTCAATTTCAGCTTGACGAAGAAAAACATTTCCTCGGCATGCACGCCACAGCATCCGCTCAAAAGCAGGAAGACGTTCACGGAGAATGACTCCAGCAACAAAACTAATTAATTATAGAGAAATTAAATGAATTCTCAGGTGTAATTTTCTATGAATAACCCGTATTGAAAGATGCATTGCCATAAAATATTGAGACAAGTAAGGCTAACACAAAAACCTAAATTTCCATTCACTTTCTTGCGGACAGTTAAAAATGACAGAATGATATTAGTAAGTAAAGGTAAAAACCAATTAATTCATAAGATAATTATAGCGAAAGAAGAAAACATTGTGTACGCGACGTGTGTACATGTATATTAATTACAATTAGGGTTTCACAAATTTGGCTGGGTTCGCTTTATTTGGTGGTGGTGGTGGTTACATTCAGTTTTACAATGAACAACATACTACGACACATATTGTTAGTATATTGCGCTCACATATATATTTAACTGAGTACTGATACTAATTTAACAAAGATCAGCTTGTTAACTGCGCCCATCTATCACAAAAAATAAATCTATGAACTCACCCCAATTGAGCCGGAGCGGACATACCAGGTGCGATACGTCCTGAAAAATTTGTCTCTTCAAGAATTCTACTGCTTTGATCAGCTCCAGCTGCAGTTTGACCGTCGCCTTCACGCTTTTATAATTTTACCACACAAATCTTTACAAATTCTAATAATTATACTCCCCATCAAGGGAAGTTTTTAATAACGTCTCTACACATATAACAGAAAATTATTTACTTCTTTGCTAAATCTAAGGCAATTCCAGTGGTTTGCTTGTCAACTACACGCTTTTGGCTTTAAATCACTACACTAGCAATTGCTTCCAAATTCCAATGCTTGCTGTGCTTTCAAGTAATCCAGTCAAAGGATTGCCATAAAGAACACGAACGAGTGGGTAAGCAACTTATCGTTAGTTTGAGCATTTTCTATGTCATTTATGTAACTAAACATAAATTCTACAACATAGGTTTTACGAATATTTTTAATATGTACTTAAAATTAAATATATTTATAATAGCTACATAGAAATAGGTAAATATAGAAAGTGCTAGCATAGCAGCATTGCTAAACTAAAGACTTTTGTCGCTCTTCAACTATTTGCGTTAGCATTTTCAGCATTGACTTCGAAAGCCGCTTGGAGTTTAAGAATTGCAGTAAAAATTCGAAAAATCGGCAGGGCAGTTTGAGAGCTTAATACATACTTGTAATTCATATACTTATAGCAGTTTTGTAAACTAAAACTAAGATAATTTTACTGCTCTCTACGCAATATATAAAATAAATTGTGGTTACATTTTTAGTAACAAAAGTAACAACTACATAGTTATATCTAAGTAGTTATTAACATTATTGTACATATAAAGAATACAAAAGTGCTAAGTGCTAGTGCTACTTAACTTAGTAATTAGTAATGTTCAATATTTTAGTTTCACTTATTTGTTAACGCTTGGTAGTAAATTACAACCTCCTCTGCGGACATTTATTCTACTAATCAGTTCTATTTGCAGCTATTAAAGTGTCTAGCATCTACTCATAATAATATTATAAAGTATGTTATGTAACTAAACTGACAAGTAATTTATGTATTGTTGTAGTTGTAACCGCCACCAAATTGAGTGTTAAAGTTAATGTAAAATGTTAAGGTTTAGAAAAAGATTTAAAATGGCTTAGGTAAAGTCGAAAGAAAGTGAAAACTGTTTTACTTGCATAAAAGAATTGTAAAAAGAATGCATTGCAAGGCAAGGTTTGTTGGAGTTCCTTCAAAATGTTTAGAAGAATTAATCTTTACCCCAATTTCATTGTAGGCTGTTGACCTCGACTAAGTCCTTCTTCAGAAAGTAATCCAACAGTTTCGTCATGTTCGGGAGACGATACGTGCGAGTCGCCGCCGATGATATGAGCAGGGGACCCACCAGTGGCCGTTCCCATCTAATGAGTTTTTTATACGTACCCCAACAACACAGTCAATTACGTAAGACAGTTCCAGATAGTTGGTAGGGCATTAAATAAGTAGGAAAACGAAAAAATGATTCATTTAAAGTCAAAAATGCAACATAGAAGTAATATTTTTAAAAGTAATCCATATCAATGGAATCCAAATGTTAAACATAAGAAACAAAGTAGGTATTAAACTTTCAAGGGGGACGAACATGCAAATTAATGGTATCCACTAATTAATCATTGTGCAAGGAACTTTGAATACTTAATAATTACAATACAATGTACAATCAAATCACATGGCATATATTACAGTAACATACAGTACACTACTAATACAGGATACATACAATGCAATGTGCACTATTTACTGATTATGTTCCACAAAAACTGTTATTGACATTACAATTTACTTACATATATTACGTCAAGTTTCAGTTTTTCACAAATGATTTGTAAGAAATTAAAATTACATTTACACAAAAAGATCTACACATGCTACGATTGGTTGGTAATTAAGTAGAGTACCGTGATTACAATGTAAAATTAATTTAGAGGGACCTCATGCAATTTTTCAAGCCAAAAGCAGTGTTAGTTTCCATGCACAGGACCTGTCTCTTTCGGTTTTATCCTCAACACAATGGAAAACCGAATAAATCAAGCTTACGATTGATCATGATCACTTACACTTGTGATTTTTATCACAACAGGGATATATCATGTAAAAATAAAGTTTAAATAGCTATACCCCACAGTCGTATTTCTGTGGTAGGTAAATAATATGTACTAACTACATTTTTGTTAACGAAAAAAGGAAAATGAAGCTTTCAGTAATAATTACAATAATTGTTAATAAAGCACATTAGCTTATATTTTTATAGTTTACTAGTTCTTAATAGCTTTGGCCTAGCGCTAGCCTACTTTCATTTTTTGGTATTTACAGCCAAAAGCACCACAACTAAATAAAAATTAATTTGTAATTCGTTCTAATTTTTCTGGAATTAGTAATTTAAGCTGATACGTATAAACAAAATGTAACTGACCTCATCAAAAAAGGTTTGTGTTTTTCGCAGAATATGCCTCAATTCTGTCAAATCAAGATAATTTCTCTTAAGGGCTTCAGCATTTTGGTTGACTTCACGTAGCTCATTCTCCAGTTTTTCAAAAGCAGCCTAAATCATCACAATTAATAAAATCTTAGAAATATGAGTGTTCCCAAAATATATTGTTATTTATAAGCCTAATTAATTATGTGTTACCAATTACCTCAAGATCTATCATTTCCCTTGGTTGAGGAGCATCCGGATTTTCACCTGTGTCTAACATAGGAATCCCCTCCTTCTTAATTTCCTTTTCAAGATAACGCAATTTTCTCTCCATTTCATCACATCGGCGAACTTCATTGACGAATTTTCTTTGAAAAGCATTTACATCTGGATTTAGCTATAAAACAGAACAATTTTTATTAGCATAAATAAGTTTAACTAATATACGTAATTAACAAGATCTTAGATTTAGTTGCTGATTTAGCATAAAATATGCCAATTCTTACATCTCTAAATTGGGCCAACCCCAGTTCTCCAAGCTCGCTGACACAAGCATAGGATGCCTCAGATTGCAGGAAAAGTTGACACAGGGTCATCTCCTCACTTTGGAAGAGAGACATTTTGGCCTTTGAATAATACTCCCCTTATACGTATAAGTCTTTTCAAGAAATGTCTAAATATAAATATGTTCTTTAAGCAGTACTAAATACTAATGTGTGTCCATCTAAAGAAGTTAAATATAATTTCTTCGAATAATCAAAGCAATCCAATCAAAATCTTATTCCAATTCAACGATTCTAAATAAACGGAAAATGAATGGAACAAACTGTAGCTACAGTGTTTACTAAAATAGCAAGAATAGTTCTGCCTTTACATAAATGAAGTAAAGACAACACCCTATTTATGTAAATTATAATATAACGTCTGTGATATTTTACTGCACAGTTACGCTTCTAAATATGTACACAAACTGTTAATCATTTGCGTAACTGTAGCAGATCTCTCTGTCACCACTATGTGTAAGTAGGTAAGAGTGAGTACAGAGTGAGTGTAACAACTCGTGATAGAGATAAACGGGAATATATGAGCATATGCTGCTGAACTAATAGCTACCATAAGGAGGAATGAGGAGAGTTGGTAGCAGGTAAGGGATCGGCGAAAACCTTGAATCAAGGCAAGTATAAGTACACATGTATTGTATTCAATACGCTAGCCTTATGTACGGATACTTTAGTGCGATCTAATGTAAGGTAAGTAATCTCAAACATCTGCTGGACTACCTACTTAGTAGATAAATTGATCTACGGACAAATATTGTCGTTCCATCCATCTCTTTATTTTTGCTATAACATACTTTGTACAATACTTTGTGTACGTAAGTGGTAAGTACGCATACATGTGATTTAAATCTCACTGAAACAAAGTTTAGGATTTACCACCGGCATTGAGCAAACTTTTTATCTCATTTAACTTAAATATCTGTAGACACAATTCATGGAACATGTAGGCGTATCTGTAAATCTCTGTTTAAATATTATGCATACATTTAATTTCATTCTCTATACTTTTACAAAATATATGGTTGTTCCTGTACAATAATTATATCATATTTAGCTATTAAATTTTCAGTTAGATGAATACAATACCAAATTACGCGAAACATGCATTTTCTTTACTTACATACTACGTGTAAGTTATTGGAATAGAGAATAACATTATAAAATTAAAATTTTTATCGTTTACAAAACTTACTAATTTATTGTAGATGTTCAGTATTTGTTAGACGTTGTATAACTATAGGAAAAAATCATAAAAATTCTTGAAAGCTGCTTGGAATTTGAGGATATCGGGCCCAAATGTCTTTAAATTCACAATAGGATAGCTCGCTTTTGAAATAGGTTTCTGTATTAAGATTCACGAATGAGTCTCCAGGTCGCTGCGTCGTAGCTACGCTAGTAATTAATTCCAACGACTGCATGAAATCAAACAGAAAATTTAACTATCGATTTTTAAATTGTAATATTTAAACATGGGTAGCATATTTATAGATTATCATTTATTATATTAATGAACTTACATGAACTTTTCTAACAGCTTGCATAAAGTCTTCCCGTTTCATACTAAAGCTTAATGCAACCTTTTCTATATCTTTATATAGAACCTTTGGCTGCCACGCTTGCTGTGTATTGTTTTGAATTTGCTTGTAAATTGCAATTAACTGTAGTACAACAATGTTATTAAAGTATAGTACCAAAAGCCAATCAGTGTACAAAAATGGATATTATGTTGATGATTGAATTGATAAGTAACGATAACAAAAAAAACGTCAAAACATACCACTAATAGTTCGTTGGTTGACAAATCTAATGCCATTCGTACTTTGGGAGAAACCGAAAAAAGTTGCTCATAAGCTAGTAAGAAATCCTTTTCCTTTAATTCATGTTCAGCTATCAGCAGAACTTGATACTATATGACAAACAATGATAGAAATGTTAATGGGCTTGTAATGATTTCCAATTTAGATTTATTAAGGAGGAATTTTATCTTACCAAATATGATACAAGCTGTCCAACCGACTTAGTGTGGTCATATATATTTCGTAATGCTTTAGTTATTGGCACTGACTTATAGAGCCCCGAGATCTTCGCGTTCCAATCTTGGTCCTATTCAAAATAGAATTTGATTCAAATGACCAAATTCAACGCTCGAAGTCAATTTAAACTACAGTACAGAAATACTTTTGTTACATACCTCCCAGTGGGTTAGAACTTCAAATGCAAAAATATTATACTGCTCGAAATCCTTGAAGGCCCCCACCAAATTAATTTTACGATGAGAAAACCTAGATTTGACTCGTTTTTCGAAGAGCTCTAAAACGTCCACTCGACATGTAACACCAATAATGCAAACAGGTATCGAACTGTTGTTGGCAGCCAAATCGAACAAATTATACAATAGCCCTTGGTTTGGATGTTCAGCAAATAACTCCAAGTTGTCCAATATGAAAATTACAGACTTTTTATAATTTGCAAGATTTGTCCTCAACAATACCAGTGCCTGCTCCAGACGATCTACAAAATATCCAGAATTATAAAACCATTCAATAAATTAGCCAAATACATAAATTATTTAGCTAAAATTACTATTAGAATTTACTTAATACCATCAAAAGTGCCTCCTGATATCATGAGATCCTCCTCGTTGTTATCCGTTTCCTTGCCCAGTACATCTTTAATGTTCAACTGATAGCAAATTTCATCAATAGCGCTTCTGAATGTAGTACAAATATTTCCATTAAGTCGTACTACTTTGCGGTTTTTTGAAAATCCTTTTTGGCTCTTTTTTAGCCCTGCCAATGTGCTTTCTATAAACTTAAAAATAAAAAAAAATTATCAGCATAAATATTATAATAAACCTTTAGTGTTTTGAGATTTTAGCTATTTAGCATAATCAACAAGTAAAATAACATCGAAATAGATTGTGGATGTATGTATGTGTCCCCAAAACCCTAGACCCTAACACACTCACTAACTTAAGTAGTATATTTGCTGTTATATTATATCCACTCCTGATTTGTATGAATTAACCTAGATAATAATATAACTGATGCTTACCGATGTTTTTCCACATTCTGGCGGTCCAAACACAATAACTGATGTTGAAGATTTCTTCCCTTCCTTGTTACCCAAAACGGTAGTTTTTATAAGAGAAGATAGATAGGCCGTCTCTTTTTCAAAACCTGGAGGGCATCTGTCTTCATAGCCGATCCGTGTGGATGGACACAGATTAGCAATAACACCGTCCAACGTTGTCGTTTTTCTTTCCATGCTTGATGAGTGACCCACTTTTTTATGACTTGTCAGTGTAATAAGTAAATCCTATACGGTAATATTATCAAATTAGAACAGAACATCATTAAAGCTTAATTTTAAGTCTAATCGGTCGGCCAAAGGTCAACCGACTACCAGATGGTGGACGGAACGGGGGGATCTGTCCCTCAGAACTTACACAGCTTTACAACATAAAACACTAAACGCTAACACAAAAAACCTAAATAGACGATATTCATTGTCCCCTGTCCCTCATTAGGTCAAGTCAGTAAGGTACAGCACGATGTGTCAGATTAACCGAGGAGAGCGCTGTGCTGTACCTCACTAACTCGACCTAATGAGGGACAGTGAATATCGTCTATTAATTAAATAAATGAATAGTAATTATTTACTTACAAAGATACTGTCACAATACACAATAAGTGAAGCGCTTTTGTTGGTGAATTACGTGACACGTGAATGGTGATGGTCTGATGGTGACGGACGGTTGACGGTGAGTGAAATGAAATAACGATGAGCGAAAGGAACCTGAAATATAGAATAATTATTATTATTAGTGTAAAGTGTGTTTGTTAATTTTATATAGTCTTCCAGAATCCAAATCAAAATGCATTTATCTTACTACAACTTACGATTACCAAAAGCGATAAAAAGTATTTGTGTTCAACCAGATGATCAAAAAATAATTTCTGAAGATGCTTGCACGTGAACTCAACAAGTAAAAAGTGACAATAAATATACCCATTCCCGCCAGTAAATACTCCTTGCCTTTTTAGAGTTTCTCAGCTGAAGTCACTTGAGAATTCTATAAAAGTAAAGCGAAATACAACGTTGTTTTGTTCACCAAACAGGTCTCATTCTGTGAGATAAAGGAAGATGCTTCATCCTTGCTGCCGCGATACTTAATCACCGCCACCACTAACTAAAAAGTGTAAACGAAATCTTACAAGCCACAAAAAGATACGTAACTAAAACTAAACTAAGTGGGAAGAAGGAAGATTTAGAAAACTGATTGTTTACTGAAAACATTCAAATTCCCCAAGAGGTACAGTATTTTATGCATCTTTGGATTTTGAAAAAATGATAAAAATAAATGTTTGTTGAAAAGGTGGGATTATGAGATAGAATGTCAATAAAAAATACAAATGCCAGCTGAGACGAAGGCATTTAGTTAGTTAATTAAATTGTATTTTTTCTGAACTATTTTAGATAATTTGGAAAACAGCCTGTTTCTACCTGGTGCAGTTAAACTTTCGGACTGACACTGTGACATCTGTCTGAAGGTTTGAGTTTACCGGTGTGGGATACCATAATGTCTCTATCATTGTCCAGCATTTCCAGTCGAACTTTAATGGATCATCAAGAAGATGGGGAAAGCAGCATTATGGTTAATCCCACTGCCAACCCTTCCTATAGCAATATGTCAATGATGGGGGGCAATCGAGGTGTTAGCCGTTTAGCAAGACCTCTGGAGCCGTATGTTGGACGTAAGTATTAATTCTGATAATTCATAATTCCAAATTCATAATTATAATTTACAAATATTGTACTGCGTATAGTTACATAATTTGCCAAGCGGACGTGGTTTTTAAATGTCCGATTAGCCTGATATAATAGTAGTAGTTGTAATTACACTTAAAGTCGAAGAATACATTTTAAATGCTTCGTAATTCTTACATTGCAGAACTTGAAAGTTTGCATATGGATTTCATTTCGTCAATTCAAGAAATGACGTCCCCCGATGGAATACTTCAGGTCATGGCAGATTGGAGGAACAGTGTCGACAACAAGATTTGTCTAGAAAGGCTTACAGATTCTGAAATTCCTGATCATGTTTACGAAACTGTAAGTGTACCTTTTATTTTAATATCAATGTCAGTACGTATTAATAAATAAACAAATTACATGTCTACTGTCTAGATTCAATCTATCCTGCTGAAAGAACAACAAACTTGGGAATTAATAATACAACTGTATGGATTGCGTTCCGATATTTCGGACGCTAACCTGGTGCCCTTTAACCAAGTGATACGTGATGAGTACCATTTTGATGAATTCCCCTCTGTTAAAGCTATTGCTGATAGTGAAAAGTCTTTTAGAGAGGTAAACTAAGAACGATCTTCATTTTACTTTTACTTATACAGCTTGTAAATAGTAAATAGTTTAACTAAAATTTCACTCTCATATTAAGATGGCTTTAATTTTGGGATGGCTGGAATCCAATTACGGCATTGGTTCTTACGAACCTGATTTATCTCCTAAACCAATGATATGGGAACAAACACTTCAAGTTCTAAAGGTTGGCCTTATTATTTGTTCCCTATTTTTATGTATTAATAATTAACTATACTCTCCTTTGGAAAAGAGTATGCCAGGGGCATTGACTATACTAAATTGGTGAACGAAATTAATATTAACTTTAGCGAGACAAGCTGCTTAATAAATCGTCATCCCAATCTATGGTCAAATGCTTGGATATAGATGCTCCCACAAGAGAAAATAAGCAGCTACATCCACTAGACTCAGTGAGACTCCTTAATCTCCTTAACTTGTCATTATTACAGAGTAAAATTACATAAAGATATCTCTAGCATATTTGCTTACCACGTTTAATTGAAATATCTGCTAATCTGTTTACAGGAAGAGGAGATGAAGGTGATGAAGGGCGCTTACTTTTACTTAAGGCAAGGGAATCAAGAAAAAAGTAAAGACTATCTATCTGCTTCGGGTCATCATTTAAAAGCAGGTGTTTTGTTCGGGGGTTGCTATACATCTACAGAGCTAGTGACTTTGGAAGACTTTACTTCCCACGCACTTGACTATATTGGAGTCACTAAAGAAAACCTTAGAGATTTTGATCCAAATATGACTGTCAGACGTGGCGAATTTGCAATCTTGGATGGGAATCGATCACGCGATTTGTGGAAAAAGATGGCATGGCAGATTTGTGAGTCAAAGGGGCAAACAAAATTTGACAGAGCTTGTTTGGGAACTCTTTGTGGACATCGGCAGGCAATGCTTGATGTGTCACACACTTGGGAAGATAAGGTTAGTCTTCCTTTGCCTTTATTCATATAAGACAATCCTGCAATGAACTATTTTAAGATCTCATTACATTTGTTTATATACTTTTAGCTATGGTCATACTTGAAAACTTCACTCGATGTTAAAATTGAAGGGCAATTGCGATGTCACACAGACCCTAACAATTATGTGGAGCTTCCAGACGAATATTGGGCTCAAGGTTTAAATCTTCGAGAATGCTTTAGCAGATTGGAAAGTAAGACGTCAACAACAGTTACACAATCTTTGGAGCTTGTATATCGGCATATCCAAAAAAGTGTTATGATTGAAGATATTGATACTTTGCTGACCCAGTTGGCACAACATCTTCCGTCATTACTGTAAGTACCCTTTTAACTAACAGAAGAGAACAAATTAATTTACTAATTTTTAAAATATGGTATAGATACATTTACACAAACATTTTTCAATTAGGCAAAACGAAGAACATTCTTTAGTGCACGGCCACACTATCCGGTTTTTAACCCATTTACTACTAGCTTTGGGGATCCTCGATCTTGGGTTTAATGAGAGCCTCAGTAACTCCATTATTGAAGCGTACATCAAAGTTCTAGTGAAATCCGGAAGAATCATTTATATTCCATTCTATGTTCAGAAACTGACCGAAAATAGACAAATACCCATCATTATTGAGCAAATTGATCCAAAACATACACTGGAGTCAACTGAAGTGGACGTTTTCTTGGCTGCCGCTCATGCAAATTCCTTGGACATTCTGAGCATTGGAATTGCAGTGATTGAAAAATTACGTTTAGAGCAAGATGATTTTAAAATTGAGGGGCTTATGTGGATTAGCTCGTGCTATCAATACGTTGAGGATAAATGCCAAGTTATGCTTACATTTCTTAAGTATATTCTAATTTTGTCAAGAAAATACTTAACGCTAGAAAATATTCCAAAAGTGAAAGCCATTTTGAAGGAGGTGGGGTTTTATTTGTTATTTCTAATTCCATAATTTTTATTGTAACGAGTTCAGTGTGATACGAAAATGGTTGGTTATAAAAATTATCCGAAGTAGTAGTTTAATTTTTTGAAAATTTAAATTCAGGTAACGCCCCAGTGTATTAGTGATGTCATCAGTATTTCCGAAGAGTACAAGAGTACTTTGATCCGGGAGTACATTTGCTATCGAGAATACATAGTAAGTTACACGTGCACTAATAAACTAATTACTATTACTATGTAATTACAATGAGCTGTTTTTAGCTGTATTTAATACTGACTAATAATTTATAGGAAGCAGAAGAAAGTTTGAAGATGTGGACCCGCTCCAAATCGTTGCAACCGGTTTTCGAAGATCACCCTTTGCATCCTTCTGCCTCTTTAGCAGATAAATCTCTATGGGATCTCAAGAGACGCGAATTTGAAGTCATTGAAGCCAAATGGAGGAAAAGTTATGACTACCACACAAATGCTACGATTGGAAAACTTATGGACATTCTTAAGTTTCCGGAAGGATGGTTAGTTGATTGCTGCAGTGAAAGTGAAACTGATGATTTGTTTCACATTAACTCTGTACGATGCGTTACCATAAAAAAGGTAAGAAGCAAGGACCGTGCTTAATGTTTATGGAGTATTTCTATTAATATCATTCCGTATCAGAAACATGACCTACTATTATTTGTACTTAGGTGACGTTTGTCCTGCTGAAGTTACTACAAGAAAAAAGATCCATAACCTTAGTACGGGAATTCTGCACAATTTTATGCAACAAACGGCTGCAAATAATGAAGGAATTTATGAAACATGAAATTGGAACTATTTTCAAGACTGTCGAGGATTTTACAAAGAGGCAATCGACTAATTTAATTGTTTTGTCAAAATAAAAACCAACGTATTTATGTCAACTTTTCATTTATTTGTAAAATGAATAGATACATGTGTGTATATACAAAAATATAATTCAAATGTGTTCTTTTGTATCGCCCAAGTAAACCTTTTCTATAAAAGATCTCGACTTGATTGAGCCCATAGATTAAAAGCATTCAAGTGCCTAATTAAAATGCTGACTAACTGCGTCGTATGTCGTATTAATATTAATATAGAAAGTTAATAAAAAGTTTTTGAATAGCATAGAAATGTGTCTGATTTCTTTATGTTACCGGTATTAAAAAACGTCAAAATCATAGCACCGTTTCATTAAAATAAAATCACAAAAACATCTACCATTATTACTACCCATTCATTGAGTAATTCCATTGATCTCCAAATTTATCTTTGTGCTTTTTATAATTTAACGAGTCCATAGTTTCGGCAACTCTTTTAAGCGATCCCCTGCGATATATAATACTATATTTTAATATTTTTTCGTTATACGGCAAATGACACATTATCACAATCATATTAATGCAAATGCAGCATAGAGTAATAAATTAGAAGGGGTAACGTAGTAATTTCTTACTTGTTAAATACTTTTTTCTCCAGGCGATTCCTAGGATCATTTTTCCGTTTTTCGGTATCTGTTAAGTGTGGATATAATTCGGCGAACGTTTTCTTCTTCTTTTTGCCCTTTTTGGGCGGTCGAATCGTTAAGTCCATACCTGTAGCTGCCTATATAAAAGGGTAAGGTCATTTGTACGAAAGTCAATTTATTTTGGCAGCTCATAATACTTATAATTTGATATTTATATACCCACCTGAATATCTCTCAAAAATTCAGGATCTTGCCAATCCGGAGGTTTCTCTCGTTCTTCTTTTTCCTTTAGTTCTGCCAACGCTGCAATGTCTTCTGGCAGAGTAGGCTTTCCCATGTTATCACGGGCTATGATTTTTCCGTGTAACGGACACTGAACAAAGGGGATATTTATATAAAACACATTGAAACGTTTTGAATAACAGTAGTTAGGGGAAAATGTATCCCCATATTTATGCCCCGCTAAATAGTAATAAAACATTAAAACATCTCAGAGTACCTTATATCTATCCCTCCTGGGGCACAACTTGCCACTAGCTAGAGGTGCTCTACAACTCCATTTGATAGGTTCAAATGTTCCCGAGAACTCTATCACTCGAGTTCTCAAAGCGGCTACCCCATCAGGAGCTTCGATGATTTCTCCCTCTCTGTCAG
The DNA here is from genome assembly GCA_034694165.1 of Tomocerus mixtus. Classification (NCBI taxonomy): domain Eukaryota; kingdom Metazoa; phylum Arthropoda; class Collembola; order Entomobryomorpha; family Tomoceridae; genus Tomocerus; species Tomocerus mixtus. The sequence goes on along the minus strand of JAQFYC010000154.1, from coordinate 58,726 downwards.
ATGGCTGCCAAAATCTATGCCCTTCTGTAATAGACCTGTTTTCAAATATCATTCGTTTTATTAGCAAGTTAACAAACGTCTGAAATAATCTAATGAAAACTGTACTTCGGCACATTGCACATTCAAAATAAGCTTACAATTCAATGCTCGGAGCTTTTAAATTTTCCTCTTCCCAATGGTATAAGTCAATGTCGAAAGGCAATTTGGGAGCCACTTTGAGTAACTTTTGCTTTCTTTCCTCTTTAGACATAATTTCTGTTTTGCTCTTCTCAGCAGACAACTTCCTGTCAGATCCTGGAGTAAGCTTTTTGTTGCCAGTTTCAGTAGAAGTACCTGCTTTGCTTTCTGAAATTTTCTCCTTTAACTTGGTAATTGTTGCCAATATTGAAGTTGGATCCTAGATCAAAATCGTAATTTATTTTATAAATCAACAAGAGATGCTTCGCAAACTTTATTCTTAGCCAGTAATAACGCTTCTTCTATCCTTACGTTAGCATTATTATCCATGTCATTCCATAAACTCCATGTGCTTTGTTTTTGGTTTGCAGGCTTATTAATACTCTGGGATGTGCTTGGAACCGCAGGAGCGACTGCACTTTCTTCAAATCCTTCTTTTTCGGGAACATCTTCAAAATCGGATTCCGAATCGGAATCACTGTCCACCGATGCTATTTAATAAATGAGCTGTGTGGATTTATAAACCTCACAATACATACATTGAAAAAATTGAAAAATATCGCGATTAGTGCACTAGATAGAAGTTTATTACCATTGGCTCCTTCTGGGACCTGGGACAATTGACTTGCATCAATAGCCAGTTCTTCATACCGATCCATTTCGCATTTTATCAATTCCTTTAGATCCATAACGCGCCGAAAATGGGTCGAATCATCTACAAAAAAATAAACATTTTGTTAATAAAACACAAACTAGAATTGTCTACTGCACCTTTGACCTTAAGTCATGTCTGTTGCAAATATATATAGAGGTACTGACACTAATTGGTTAGTGTTCGTACTACACAATTGGCATTACATTTGTCGTACCTGATTTTGATGCGATGTTTATCCACCTTTTTACCAAAGGAAAATATCGATTTTTCAATAAAGCATAAAGGTCCTTTAAATTATCAACGATTGGAGCATTGTCTGTTGTTTTTCGTAGCTTTGATTCAGAGTCAAATTTAATGGGAATTACAGCATTTGCTGCTGACAGGCCATGTTCTCGTAGATCTACAGAAAAATCTGCATCTGAGCAAATGTTCCCTTCATCATCAACATCACTTCTTGCATCAATAGGAGAAGAATCGAATAAATTTTCTGGTTTAGGTACGAGTAAACAAAAGCAATTGTTCATTTCAGTTACAACTCGAGAAATTTCTTCCACGTTGTCATCAATTTCGACTTTCAATGAGTCCAATTTAATTTGCAAAAATTTCGATGTACGCTCTCGTTCCGCCGCTTCTTTTTGTAACTCCGCTTCTGTTCTTTTTAAAGCATCGTTAAAGTCGACCTGGATTAGGAATAAAAAAATAATTTACGAAATTCCAAATATAGAAAGACATGATTTTGCTTCGACAAGTTTTCTTTACTACACTAAACGCTTACTTTTAAATTTTGTTTTATAAAGTTGTAGCCTAATGTTACTCGCTTGTGTTCTTTTCCAAACGCAAAATACCATTTTTGGATAGCTTGTAACACTTTTTGTTTCAATTTCTTGGCAGCAGGTATTGGCGGAGGCAATAACCTTGAAGGGTTGCTTTCTACAGTCAGCTCCAGGAAGAGGTGAAAATTATCCAGCAGCAACTCGCGAAAGCACTCAGATTTTCTACGGTACAATGATGTGCTTATTTTAGATAAGGTTTAATGGTTTAAAGTCAAAATTAATACACCATAATTTTTTATTGTGTTTTACCTGAACAGTTCCTCTATTACAAGGAAAGCTCCCAATCGGATTTCTGAATGTTTCCTTTCTAATTGCTGAATCAGTTTTTCTAGGCAAAACTTTATATAATCTTCAGATTGCCTATAAATCACATAATACAATACATAAATATAAATATCTATGGTAGAGGCAAAAATCTTTTTAAAAAATAAAATAAAATTTACCCTGCATAACTAACGAGCTCTTTATAAAGTTTATTGTCCAGCTCATCTTGTCCTAAGGTTGACAATTTCTCAACTAAATTTCCAATGGTATAACATGCCTTTACATCCATGATTGACGATCAACGATTCAGCATAACTTTTTGATCCTTAAATCGAATCTCGCCTATTACCAGTATTTTGTGTCCTCCGGTCGCCCGGTTCATTGAGATGTTAGATAGAGCTAATTAAAATAGTAATTTTAACAAAAATTAGACCAAATGTTAATGAAAATATTCAAACTTTGTATTTTATTCAATGCTGGTTTTTAGTGTAGTGTTATTTGTATTGTAATAATGATTGAAATGTAAGTTCTATATAATAAATAAAAATAGTACCTTAAACGGAATTCTTAGCCTTTTTTAACCTTTTCTTTAATTTTGTTTTTATAGCAAATCTTAATTGTAATCTGCACAATCAGCAGTAATCTTTTTCATACTCTCTTTCACAGTTTCTAAAACTGGAGTGAACAAATTGTTCGAAACGTCTAAATGTAAATAATCTTTATAAGTTTGCCGCATCACAATAATCAGGTGTTCATATACTTTCTTCATTGGTTACACAGTTAATTTTTCCAGCGGGAGAAATCCCTCCTTTTGTGCTGCTTTACTAAGCCGGAGATGAATGCGACAGAAGACAGAGTGGAAACAACAATGATAAAAGTCGTAAAGCCACAATTACTTTTTTAACTTTTAGAATTTATCGTTTCGAATTTCGAACATACATCCATGTCATATACATTAGTTAATATCTGACCTTCTATTAATAAGCAATACAGAATTTGTGGAATATATCGAACAAGAATAAAGCATTTCCGTGCAAAGGTCAGTAAGTGATGTAACTCGCAAGTCGGTCGGATTATCTGACAAGTAAGTCACTACTAATTAATACTACACATTTTGAATTTGTGCAATAGAAAATATCAACGTGTGAATAATTTTAGGGTGCACAGACAGATATTGAAAATATTTTGACGAATTTGCAATCTTATTTTTCGTTTTTTTCAGTTGCGGGTAAAATAAACAACAAGCCTAAAATCTGATCAACTGGCAGAAAACGGACAAGTTTGGACAGGTTCCGATAAGACATCGACAGTGTTAATGCCCGTCTTGGTGTTCTGATTGACCTGATATCTGTCACGTGGAGGGCAGGTGTGAACAGGTTTGTAATTTCTTGATTTCAATTTCAATAGTTGGAAGCCAGCTTAATTAAGACATAAGATGCAACATGGTGAAGGTCCAGGGGAAACTTTTTAAAAAATTGCTAAATGTGTTTTTACAATCCCGCAGGATAAATGTGATAATAGATAGGATTAATTTCTGCTGATTCTGAATTCATTTAAATAATCAAGTTTCAAATTCAAGTATTCCAATATGCGATGTATCGTACCCCAAATAACGTGGAACACAAGGGAACCAGTGTTATCCATTGATTTCGACCCTTCATGTAAATACGAAGATGGGTTTTACCGGCTGGTTAGTGGGGGTGCTGATCAGCAACTCTTGGTAAGTATCATTTTACCTTCACTAAGTGCTATTTTAACGATTTATAAGTAAACCAGTTGAACATTGTATAAGGGATTACATATAACGAGACTTGGGCTCATTAATACTTCCAGATTTGGCACATACGCGATGCAGATACCCTTAAGCCTAACCTACTGTGTGTTGCTGAGCTAAAGAGGCACGTAAAAACAGTCAACGTGGTTCGCTTCAGTCCAGATGGAAATTTTATTGCCTCTGCCGACGATGGTAATTTTTAACTAGCTTTTGTAAGATTATTTTTCTATATGTAATTGGTATGTATTATGTTACTATATTAACTTCATTTGCCCTGTCAGATGCATATATACTGATTTGGAAAAATGAGACAAAGTCAGATAAAGAGGAGTCGTGGCTTATGGACAAAACCCTGAGACGACATTTAGAAGACGTTTCGGATTTGTGTTGGTCGGCCGATGGAGCTATTTTGGTATCCGGTTCTGTTGACAATTCCGCGGTGGTATGGGATGTGAAAAAGGTTGGTATATAACTACATTGATTTGTTTTACATAAAACCTCATATCATTGATATCATTAGGCTTATTTTATTACAATCCATAAAACTATTAATGTTGCCTATTTTAGGGAACTCCTATTTATAACTGGTCAGACCATGTTGGCTTTGTCAATGGAGTTAGTTATGATCCCCTCAAGGAATATATTGTTACAATGTGTATCGACAGGTAACTACTAAATAAGTGAATTAATTACATGGCATTTATTTAAAAGGTCTATTAAAACCTATAACTAATTCAAAAATATTCTTACAGAACTCTTAGGGTTTTTAATGCTAAGAGTGGAAAGCTCAATCACAAACTTCTAAAGTTTCCACCTCCTTGGTTGGGCGATTGTACCACCCAGCATAACGTCGCTGAAGAAACAGTTGTGGAGAGTCCTGCACTTCCTTCTGCAGCTGCTCCTGCTGACAAGGAAAATGAAAATATCAATCCAGAAGTGGCGAGCGAGGAACCGGTTAAAAAGCCTCATGTTGCAGCACCTTTTAATCGAATGTTCTGTGATGCGGATGATACTTTTTGCCGAAGAATGTCTTTTTCTCCTAAAGGGGAACTTCTAATGGTTCCAGGTGGACTTCTTCCCCCGCGCAGTGCCAAAGAGGTGTTAAACGCTTCTACGGCAGTGTCAAACACTACTCCTGCTTCTTCGCCAAGCGATGGGAAATCAAAAGGAAAGAAAATGAAAAAATGTGGGGAGAAACCTGCTGCCAACAACAATGCATTGTTGATATTTTGCCGTAATTCAATGACCACACCATGTGCTATAATTCCCACTGGGACGTCTCTTTCAACTGTTGTCCGCTTCTCTCCACTCTATTATGAGCGAGACAGATTAAAATTTAATTATGGTAAATTGTAAAAATGTATGTTTGTAAATGTAATACGTAGAGCATTTTTGTAATTTTTTATGAATCTTAATTTACTATGCAGATCCGGATTTCTCAAACCCTACCTTAAAATCCGAAAGGACGGCTGCGTGTGTTGGACGACTTAGACCACCTCCTAAAGCCAAACGAGTACTAATGGATATGCCTTATCGATTAGTATTTGCAGTGGCCACAAATGATTCAGGTGAGTTCTTGCCAAGTTCGATTGCGAAACATATAAATGCAATTACAAATAGTTAGGCCAAATAATTGGATAATTCTTGGCTACGCGCGCAGCTTCTCTTTTTTTTCTTCGTAGCCGAGAATTACAATTATGCGAGTGCGGAGGCCGTGCATCAGCCACGTATTAAATTATGAATTATAAGTGGCTGGCGCGGCCGAACATGAAGTATAATTAATTATTGGTGCTATTAGTTATTTATTATTACTTATGCTATCTCCTAATGAAATTATTTTTTGCAGTTATAATTGGAGACACGGCGTCCCCGGAGCCTTTAGCGGTTATTAAGAATATTCACTGCACTAGAATAACAGATGTCAGCTGGTCTGCAGATGGGCGAGTCTGTGTCTCATCGTCCACTGACGGTTACTGTTCTCTCATCACATTTGAAAAAGGCGAATTAGGTGTTGAGTTTCCAGCTGTACAGGTTTCTTCGGGAGCTATAGATTGCTTCCCTATTCCTCCTCCCAAAAAAGTTAAGCCTAAAGCTGTCAAAAAGAAAGAAGCAAAGCAAAAACCCGTTGTGCTTGCCAGTCCTGCCACTAAAGCTGTTGCTGTTGAAAAGCCTAAAATTGAAAAAATTCTGGTAGTTGAAGAAGAAAAAGATGTTTCTGGTGATGATAAACAAAGTCCAAAGTCAGCAGTTACTCCTAAACCGGTTCAGAAAAACAATTTGTTAAAATGGGTGATTAAAAAGCCGAAATTAGAAGAAGGTGGATCAATGGAAGACAAAGCAAAACAGCCTGAACGAAAGGTGGGCACTCCGTTCCGAAAACCAGTTCTAAAGGAGCCAGAATTAATTTGTTTGGATAGCAATAGTTGTGGAGAAATGCCTATGGACGACGAATCTGGAGCCATAAAACCATCAACAGAAAATAAGAAAACAATATTGTCATTCTTTAAGAGTCAGCCAAATAAACAAGATATAAGTCAACGTGAACTCCTAAAGTTGCAAACAGCCCCACTCAAAAATACACCGCTTTTGGAAGCTTCAATTGCCGAAAATCTGCATGGTATTCCCATGGAAGTTGACTCCTCGGAAAACCCCAAAGAGACGACTTCCAAGCTCAGTTCATCACAAGGGGTTGAGAAAAGTGAAGGAACTAAGAATTCGGAATCTCTTGGGAATACAGAATCCAGTCCTACCATTAATTCTACTAACAACACATCTCCTGTGTCTTCAACAACTGCAAAACCCCCACGTAGAATTCAATTAATTACTCTTACTGCTGTTGCTCCAAAAAAGGAGAAAGGAAATCTTGACTAATTTGTGACTTACTAATTATAAATTAAATTAAGGTAGGGAGAGTTGTAGCAAGTATTAACACTAGACTTTAGTAATTCGCTGTTTAACTAAATGGATTTGACCAATTGAAGTAGACCTACAAGCTGTTTTATCAGTAAAAGCTTTGAAATTCCTTGTTGTAAAAGATAGTTTCGTTCGTTCCAATCCTTTAATGGTCCTTAGTGTTTACATGTGGTAGTAACATTTTTGTATTCCACTTACACGTGTATATATGTAAAGAACTGAAAACAACATTGATTTATAAAAATAAACGATTGTATACAGTACTGGAATATACTCTGAATGTAGTTGGAATAATAGCATCATTACTGAAGTAACAACAAAGATATTTGCGTATTATGTATGTATCTACAAGTGGCTACCTAAGTGCAAAGTGCAAGTGGTTGCATCGTTTATACGCTCTTTACGTGAGTGTTGGATTTTGGATTCCAGGAAGATACACGATAGCGACAGGTAATAGGTAGCTACTTTACTAGACTAGTATACCATGGGTATACCCCTTTACAGCCTAGCTATTTAGATGCACATAATATAGACATCTGTATTGCTTGGCATTTCTAGCATTCATTCACCCCATGACACATTTAGCCTAGGGGGTCTTTGTTGAATGCAACTTTTTCCATATACGAATTATAGCCATAAAATCCTTGCAAGCACTAAAATTACTATAATTATAACCACCCTCTCAATACTTAGTTTGTGTAGACAGTCCTCATGATTCATGAATAGATTCAGCTTTTTGTACTGTGGACTGTGACTGTCCAAAAGATATTCCAGCAGATAATAATACCATGGCCATGGCATGGATTGTAGTGCTAAACCGACGAGATGTCTTGCTGTGTTTAACTCAAAACCTAGCAGTTTATATGAAAACAGGGTTGAGTGGATGAGCCAGTTATACCCGAGTTGTATAATGTTGTTATATAGTAGTTTTAGATAGCATAATATTCTGGTTTGTCTCAACGCGAAAACCTGCCTGCATATTATGTAACCTAATACACGTGCATCAAATGCAGAGTTGCAGCTTCGCCTACTAAAGATAAGTTCCATTCACATTCCCACTATTACTAGTCAAGGTTAATTTCTGTGAACTGCTGAGCTGAATTGAACTTTCATAGAGGAATATTTATGGAGTCTGTAGATACAATTACAATGATACTAAAAAGAGTTAAGCCAGTATTAGAAATATTTTTTTTAAAGGAATATTAGCATTAGTTCATGTTTAACTTGCCCTGAGGAATATTGGTTGTGTTTTGCAGCACGTATACTGCACTATTGTGCTAATAAGTATATTAGTAATATAGATATAGATGCATATCCGAAGACATTCATCTCAGAGCTTTCAAACACAGGTACGATACATAGATATTTTTATAATAGGTACAGACGAACCTCTTGAGACAGATTTATAATTTTTAACTTGTATTCAAAAGACTTAATACGTTTCTTAACATGTGTTAAGTCATATTTTTATATTTATTTTTTAAATAGGTACCGGTACCGACAGATAAAGTCAAAGCAAACGATCTCGTCTCATGAAACTTAAGCATCGCCATGAAACTACGACTACTACTTTCAAGCACAACTTTTCTGTGTGGAACATTCATATTAATTTGTAATATACTGACGGAATGTAGCGGAGCGAACATTTTATTTTTCTTCGGAGTGGCCACATACAGTCACAGGCTAAGTGTATGGCCCCTGGTAGAAAAATTGGCTGAAAATGGGCACGATATCACATTCATGTCTAGCCACCCTGCAAAAAATCCACTACAAAATTCTACCATAAAAGAGTTTGCTCCAAAAGCAGCTTTCGAGTACATAAAATCATTCTTTTCTGAAGTGGATCATGTGAAGAATCGGGAGGCAGGGATACATACTATGGTCTGGGATGTTGTTCCTCTACTTGGTATGGGGATCTGTGATATCCTCCTAAAAGATGAAGAAACACAAAAATGGGTTAAGAATTCCAAGTTTGATCTGGTTGTTATTGATTCTCTGTACAATGATTGCGGAATTGGCTTTGCTTACATGTTTGGAGCTAAACACATGATTTTTGGAACAAGTTCTCTTTACATGTGGTCTCCCGACTCGTATGGGAGTTTTGCGGAAACTTCATATATTCCTGATATGCAATACCACCCTCCTTACCCGATGAATTTCTTACAGAGACTTTCAACAACACTTCGGGCAGCCCGTTGGCATCTGTATAGAGAATGGTACATGCTGCCGTATGTGGAAAAACTTTTCAAAAAAACATTCGATGTTCCCAATATGCCTTCCATTAGCAAATTAGAGAAAAATGTTAGTTTGGTACTAATGAATACACATTTCAGTGAAGAATTTGCTCGCTCTTTACCCCCTTTAGTGGTCTCTGTTGGAGGGATGCATTGTTCAGCATCGAAAAAACCACTTCCGCCGGTGAGAATAATTTATCGTGGTGTGGTACAATACTAATTAAATTGTCTGTACCATACATTATACTAATTTTACTGAATTTGCAGAAAATATTAAAGTTTCTTGGGGATGGACAAGATGGGTTCATTTACGCCAGTTTTGGAAGTGCAGTCAGCATCTCAAAGATGTCAGAAGAAAAAATTAAAATATTTATTAATGCTTTTAAAAATTCAAAAATCAAAATCCTTTGGAAATGGGACGGGGATGGGGATATTCCCAAAAATTTGCCAAATAATATCTACGCTGACATATGGATGCCTCAACAGGATATTTTATGTAAGTTTTATTGAAGTTCTAATCTACTAATACTTCGGAACTACAATATTATTATTAAGTTATAATGTCCTTGAATTATTGACTATGCCCTAAAACCTATGTTTTATGATTTTTGTAGCACATCCAAAAATCAAGGGATTTATTACTCATGGTGGCCTTCTAGGAATACAAGAAGCAATTTTTAATGCTGTGCCAATGATACTCTTCCCATTTTTTGCTGAACAAGATTACAACTCAGAGCGAGTTCATAGACTAGGTCATGGGATTAGATTAGAAATAACAACCGTGACACAATCTAGCTTAGAAGAAGCTATATCCAGCATCATTACTGTTGAAAGGTAAGCAAAATTGATATAGAGCTCACTTAAATAAAAAGCATTCGTCCCATTTGAGATTTGAGTGTAAGGCAAGACAATAAAATCGTTATGCAAAATATTAATTATATTATATTTTCAGTTACCGAAGGAAAGTACAATCGTTATCAAAAGTTTTTAAAGATCGTCCTATGACGCCCTTGGATTTGGCAGTATGGTGGACGGAGTATATTATTCGTCATGAAGATGATTCTCACCTGAAGCCATTAAGTATTCACCAGATGTGGTATGAGCGTCGTCTTCTTGATGTATGGGGTTTTGTGTTTGCAATTATTCTTTTAGTTGCTGCTTTCGTGGTCTATCTTGTAAATCTCGCGTTAAGAAAATTTATTTTCGCCTCAAACCGTAAAGAAGAAAGTAAATATGTAAAGAAAGCAAGTACTACTGCGAAAAAAGAAAAGAAGACAAAATAAACTATTATATGCCAAAATCTAATAGGTACAGAATAAATGAACGAATTATTTTGCAGTGTAGCACGAAACGAACTACATAGGAACAACAGAATACTAGAAGCAGACACCTAACTTCTCCATATTCGAGAATTCGAACTTGAACTATGGTATTTCATGAAAAGAATTCGTCATAACTAAATTCGTCAGAACATTACATGTACAGTAAAAGCATAGCATTTATTTACAAATGAGAATCAGATCCCTGTAAAACAAAAAAAGGATTTCAATATCGGGTTATTACAGGTAAAGTATTAAATGGGTAGAGTTACATAACAAAAAATATTCATTTAATTGCAATGTTAAAAGGTATTGGCATTAGGTAGAATCAAGGTGCACTCTACAAGAATAGCGGAAAATAATTAATAGTCACTCTGATTCGTTGATGACCCTGACAATGAACTGGAGTTCTGGAATACGAATCCCATCCCCATATCAGCAAAATGCTTCTGCAAATACTCATTAATTTCCTCGCGGTGCAGGTAAAACACATAAATTGAACCTCCACAATGAATTAGCACGATGGTCCAAAATACAGATTGGTACTTAACTTTCTTGGTTTTGTGGTTAAAGCAAACTTGTGCAGACAAACTGCCAAACCAACCCCCCAATAATTCCAGGGTATGCAGCTTCAACTCCGATGTTCGCCATTGTCTGAGTTCTGCGGCTCGTTTATCCATCATCATTGCAATAAAACTCCAAATACTGAAGATCACATTGAAGCAGCCATAAGCAGTAGCAACTTTTGTTATTGGATCCATCATTCCTTCTCTCTTTTTCCAAGTTTATCGTTATCCGCCCTGTTTCAAATAATAATACATATTATGCACCATTACATTTGAGTATATTAAGGGTATATGTAATATGTATATGCCATAGCTAATTAAACTACGACCTCCTACATTACGTTATATTATGCACAAATCATTAAAATATCTTATGATTAAGGAGCCAAAATACAGATTATATTTAAAGTACTGAATACTTAGAATATTAATACTTAGAGAATATTTCTTCGGTGCAAACATTCGCTGGGACGTACGCGTCCGAAAGACGAAGTACAAATAAATTCCAATATACAATTTGTTTATACATATACCATACCCAAGTTGCAATACCTGTAAATCAGTGCGTGATTACTGATTAGTGTAAAATTGCATAAATTGCAAATCTCAAAATGGCAAATATATAATAAATATTATTTGTAACAAAACATGCGCCTGTGACGGCCTTTTACATGTTACATTATTTATGTGTTTTGAGCTATTACTTATGTGCATGTCATGAAGTATTGTGAGGCAGCGTTGCGCTTGGTTCATTCGGTTGCTTGTTTGGATACAGGCTATTATTAGAATTCGATTTTTGGTCTCATGAAGTTTTGCTCATTGGAAGCACAACAACATTCTCTTTAGAAATATGGCTTAACTACAATTATGTACGTTGTAAAAAGCTATAATATGAAACGAGAAATCTATATTGTATATACGGAAATGAATACCAAGATACTGATACAATAGGCTTTTCAGCAGACATATTGCACATGCACACCAAATATAATATATTATGCACTTGCATGATATTAATTATTGTTTGGGCATTTCCGTATTTATTTTTTATAAGTAGTTTTGGATTTTGAATAGTTTGCTATTGAGAAAAATGCATAAATGTACTATACTATTGGAAGGGCAAAGGGCAACCAATACTCACTACAGACCAATTTCGAAATAATAGCAACAGCGCACAAATTACTTATATATTTGTATATGGTAGGCATCATGATAAACATTGTACGTAGTGGCATAAGTTATGTAACATAAATATACCTAACTTAACTGAATTAAATACGTAATATTATATATAGGATTAAGGCAATATTATACTATATAGCAAAAATTAAAGTGTTTACATTAATTAGTCTAAAATGTATTAAATGTTTCTAGCAATGTTAATACTGCAGTTGCACAGTTGCACTACTTGTTGCACTGAAAACTTCTACAATAAGAAATGAATATTATGACGTGGTTATTATTTTAAGTCATATATGAATACATAATACATATATACCTAAATGCTTTTACAATGTTTACCTTCCAGCCTCTCCTTGTAAAACTGATTATAACTAAGGTTCCAGAGATTATAGAGACTTCTTGTGTCTGTGTAGTAGTCTGTAAACCTGCCTTTAATTACATTAATTAAACTGTTTGTTTACAGAGATCAAACGTGCATTCTGCAATTTTGGGAAAAGGTAAATGATAAATAATATAATTTATATTATAAATACCTAATACCTATATACAATACGTACTAAAATTGTCTTATGTACATAATGTAGTCTTACTATGTCTTAAAGCTAAAATTAAAAGAGGTATGAGAAGTCCACTATACCAATAATGTTAAAATAATCGAAAAGTTCAGGGCAACTTTAGTTAAGTAAACCATAAGCGTAAGTAAGTTAAGGGTAAATTATGATAAGCTATCTCTGTTAAACCATATTCACTACATTGTATTTCCGGTTGTACAGTGAAAACTGCCTTGTGACCTTATTTGACACAATAAATTAATTACATTATATTACATGCATTTCTTTGGTTATACTACATAGGTTGGTTGGTTATAGTATGTGGTACACAAGTATACATACTAAATTGTTAGTTTAGTTGTGTAAATGGTGAGCAAACATTTTGATAGCAATATATTTTGCTTTTATTAACATTTTATTATTTCACAAGCTGGAAAGACTATTGAAGGACCATATATACATATATATTTAAATCAAGATTACTTGTGAAATATTAAGTTAGGCCTGGCAAATGACAAATTAAGTTCAGGTTTAGCTTAGCAATCACAATCGGATACTTAAATGGTTTAATAAACACCTTTCACTGGCAATGATAACGTTGGTGCTGCTGCGTCAAGTACCTCAGCAAACAAAGATAAACTCTAGGAGTCACATGCATTATTATTATCAATGTCAATAAAAATGAATTCAGCTCGTGATATAATTCGGTAGCATTAAAGAATAAAGTTAATTTACCTTATCTACTATGAGTGAATGACACATGGGAATGTACCTATATAAATACATATATAAAGGAAGATGATTTCTGGGCAACATTTTCATACGAATAATTTTTCCTTGAACGAATTTATTTTACGTACCAAATTGTAACTATTTAGGATAGGTCATATTAAGTATCCATTTAGATATATTTGCACATCATGATGAAGATTCTATCTGCAATATCTGGACAAAGAACCATATTACTTCTGCTGAATTCATTACTAATAAATTCTTTTTATTCTTCTGAACGCAACTATGTGCAAGGGGAAAAAATATTGGTGGTTTCATTTTTCTCCAGCCAAAGCCACAAAAATGTTTTTGAACCATTGATTCTGGAATTGGCAAATCGCGGTCATCAACTAACAGTAATTTCTCCAGCAAAGTCTACTAAAAGTCATACCAATATTACAGATATTGTTGGAATGAACATGGATCAGTTAGTTAAAGCAACTAAAGTGAATCTTTTTGAGCTCCGGGAAAGAGATGAATTCTTTAATCCCATGAACATGGGATACATTTTTAATATAACATGTCGAAGTTACTTCGAAATGCCTGAAGTGCAGGAAGTGCGAAAAGAAAAATTCGACTTAATAATTGGAAACTCTTTCATGAACGAATGTACATACGGCTTTATCCACCAGATGAACACAACCTTCATGTTTGTACATCCGCAAGTCCCTGCACCATGGACCGGGGTAATCACAGGGGCTCCTGCTCTCCCATCATTCATGCCGTTGCCATATTTCGGATTTACACATGATATGAGTTTTCGAGACCGATTCTACAATTTTGCTATCCAGAATATTCTCGTATTTTTAAACGATTATCAACTCTTGCCTATAGTCGAATCCATATATAGAGATTATCTCGGTCAGAACCTACCCTCTGTTCATCAAATTGAGCGAAAAGCTAGTCTAATGCTCATTAATAGCTACACCGGTTTAACATATCCTCGTCCTCTAATGCCCGATATGATAGAAGTAGGAGGAATGCATTGTCGACCTGGAAAACCCCTTCCTAAGGTTAACAATAGTTTTAATTTGCTTTTTTGGATAATTAATAGAGTATTTTAAAGGTTTATAATTGTGCTGTAATTTTGTAGGATCTCGAAGATTTCATAAATGGATCTGGAGAAAATGGGTTCATTTACTTTAGTATGGGGTCTGTACTACCAGCTCACACAATGCAGGAAAAATACCGGAAAGTGTTTGTAAATGCTTTATCTAAGCTAAAACAAAGAGTTATCTGGAAATGGGAAACTGGAGTAATGCCAGATACCCCTTCGAATGTAATGCTGGTAAAATGGCTACCACAACAAGATATTTTGGCTAATCCCAAACTGAGATTATTTATGACACACGGAGGAATGTTGAGTACGGAAGAGGCAGTTTATCACGGGGTACCTCTCGTAGGTATACCAATTTACTCAGATCAGGATTGGAATATGCAGCAATCAGCAAACAATGGATTTGCCGTTACGCTGGAATTCAGAGGAATTACAGAAGATAAAATTATCGATGCTATCAACAAGGTTTTGAGTAATCCCGAGTAAGTTGCTCAGCCATTTACCAAATATGTACATATTGGCATTAGATATATTTATACGAAATCTTTTACCTTTAACAGGTTTTCCCAGAGGGCTAAATATCTCTCAAATATTTTCCGCGACAGACCACAAAAACCTTTGGACACGGCTGTATTCTGGACTGAATATGTAATGCGTCATAAAGGAGCATTGCACCTACGTTCTCCAGCAAGGAATCTGAATGTTTTTCAGTATTATTCTCTTGATGTTATTTTTGCCATTTTTGCAGCCATTTTTGCAATTTTATACATTACATACAGACTGGGGAGACTGTTGGTGAGCATAGTTTGTGGGGCCGCAAGAAAATCACCAGTTAAGGTTAAGTCGTCAAAAAAGAATAAATAGCTAAGTAACAAGGTGTATCTAAACTACAGTGCAGTAGTGTAGCATTTATAGTACTATGAACTATTTATGTTATTATTAGACAAATATTTGGAGCATATAAGTAAACATGATTATGTTTATTAGTTTAATTAAATATGAACAATAAACAATTTGCTTAATAGTATAAGACCTAACAAACTACCAATGTTACAAAATTTACAATGATGTGGCATCAACGAACCAATGTAAAAATGTAGAAATTAATATGTAATGCTCCAAAAGTAATTAAGATACAAAAGTACAAGAAACTCAGGTTTGCTAAATGAGAAATCTAGCATCTATTAAAGTCTTTTGAGCCAAGTTTCGCCTTCCAAGCCAGCTTCTGACTTTTTTCAATATCTGCAATACGAAATTATACGTTTAGTTGGTATAAATAGTTCCTCACATGTGGCATATTATCATGTAAGACCAGAATAATATTTGAGTAGTCATAAAACTTATTTCACATATATTGTTTAGGACTCACCAGATCAGCTATAAAGGTTACAATTCCTGCGAGAACGAAATTGTGAGACAAAATATCTACAAATAAGAAGATGTACAGGTCGAACATAAAGAGAGTTCTTTCATTTCCATGAAACAGGACGGTATCAAAGGAATGTCCGTTATCTATGTAAATATTCATAAAAAGTATATTTCCGATAACCCGACTAGGATTACACTACAAAAACATATTAGGTGGTACTTAATTTTTTTTAACCAATTATACTTGTACATATGAATGCGTTTACCTGTGTAAAAGACTGCTCTGTCATTACTAACATCACTAAACTCCATATCTAGAGTAGCTTCAAAGAAAGATTTGTCTGTCACATCGTAATCCAGGTCACTGAGAGCATGTTCCAGGAATGCCGTCAGGAATCGGTTCATTGAGTGGTATGCATGAATACTTAGATTTATCATGTTGGCAGTTGGCTTGCTTACAACGGCAGTTTTTGAAGCTCCGGACAATAGGCGTCCTTTTCCCAAAATTGCAGAATGCACGTTTGAGCTCTGTAAGCAGTTTAATTAATGTAATTAAAGGCAGTTTTACAAGAAATTCCTATAATCTCTTGAACCTCAGTAATCAGTTTTACAAGGAGACGCTAGAAGGTAAATATTGTAAAAGTATTTACGTACAGCATAAAGCGGTTGAAGAACTTGATTATAAACAGTTCGAAATGTATTTGGTACAAAAATCAGAAATGTTTGTTGGTCCGTAGAAGGAAGTAAGCCTCTGCGACCGCAGAGATCTTCTTCCTCCCTGCTTAGCTGCTCGATCATAGTTTGCATATCAGTGTCAGCAAATCCATGAACTGATCTGTAACAAATAGAAGCAAAAAACGTGATAATTTTATCCAGACTGCGTACACGATCGAAAGAAAGTGTAACTCTTACTTATATTTATATCCTTTAGAATTAATTATATAAATACCTTCCATGGATATAGTACCCTTGCTGCTTGGCTGCCAATATGAATACACTTATATTTGCTAAGGTGCATACATCCACAAAATCGTTAATGCGATTAGTAATGAATCTTTCATAAAATCCCTCTGTGTACACCCACTGTAATGAGACAATGAGAATATAAATATAAACATCATAATAATGTGTAACTGATAAATATCTTAAGTACACAATTTGACTTATTTACCTGGCAAAATCCTACAATTCCAAATACTAAAGAGCCTACAGCAAAACGAGCTGCAGTACTGAATGGAATATTTTTGGCTTCCGGCCCAGGGTTTAAAGATCCATCCGGCCAGTGCAATCCCCAGTTTTTAAATCCTATAATCTGCAAAAGTACATGCGTATTATTATGGTACAACTGTTAATAATATGTTAGTATGTAAGTAATAATGGAATTTTGTTATAGTCTATTTTGGAAACGGAAGATTACCTCCAGAAAGAATATGGAAATAATAATCTGGGAGGGGATATGAATTTTTCTGATCGCTTGAATCTCATTCCATTCGTTGGCTATGAAATAAGTTCTCCAAATGCTAACATTTCCTTCAGAATTCTTTTCTTGCACGTTTTCACCTTTCTTCGATGATGGATCTGTATGCAAAGATTCATTTGGAGGTTGAATTGTATTACGAGCTCGTGGTCTCTCCCAGTCCACAAAGAAAATGTCGACATTTACTTGTTTTCCAACCAATCTGATTATATCTACAATCTAATAAAAAATCCGTAGTATTATATAATATTCATGTAATTATATACATAATTTATATGTTTGAAAATCTCATTTATGTAAATACAAAAAGTTAGTGTTTACTTTAAGCGAGAAAGATGAAATTAGTAAGTCTCTAATGAGAAGTTCTTGGTCGGCTTGCGGCAGCATGACATGTACTGCTTTTTGTTCTTTAAAGAACAATAACCAATATAGAGATGTCGCAAAACATACGATGAAAAATGCATCTGCGAGATGACCGCAAGAAATGAACAGAAGGTGAAAGATTGTTTCAATGTCAATTTCAACTTTTCCATTGCGGCGATTGTGACTCCAGGCTTGCAAAGCGGCCCAAATTACTGAGAGAGCGCTCATTACACCAATGGAGATCTAAACCCAATCATTTTACTAGAATTATAAAACTCCCGAAACTTGAGGTATTATGTATGAATGAATTTCATCGAAATTACTTTAACATCTTCCAACGAACGAGTCATGTCCATTAAGTATTTGACAGTGTAAGTAAACTCCACTACTTCATTTTGAAGAAACTCATCTTTGGTGATCTCCTTGTAGGAAACGGTGATGAGGGGAACGTAGATTTTTCCAGGGTCTTTGTCGTTTTGCAACTGGACACTAATTCAATTAATTATTAGTAATGACTATTCGAATTACTAGTCTCATTTATATGTAAATGTCAAGCCCAAATTATATGGAATGAAGCGGACTATATATAATTAGGATAATGGCTTTACTTTGTGTTTTATTTACCTGACACTAACTGCATCTGCATAACGAATTCTATTTGGAGGATCAATTGTTTTACTGTCATCATTGTTGTCAGGTCCGTATCCTCCAATTGTATCAACGAAAAAGAATCTACGCACTAATTGCCACTGGTACTTATCTTCGGCCTGGTAAAATAAAAATGTATTAATTTTTTCTGTATTTTATCAACTACTACATGCTATACCAAATGTTTTTTCTTACATCTGGATTTAATATATTTGGACAATAGAATTGTAGGTTTTAGCAAAATATTATTATTCATATTTTAGTATAATATGCTTTATATAATTTACCATATTGCTTCGTTCCTGATTTTTCTTAAAATTGAGTATTTTGATAGGGATGCTGTAAAGATTTAGCTGAGTTTGCGAGCCTTTACCCTCAATCTGAGACTCATGGCTAACGAACGGCTCAAGAAATTCCATTTTTCCATTATACTTTTTCCACATATCTTGAATTGGGATGGAGCAGGAACTTTGGTAAGTTGATCCAAATTTTTGGCTCAGACGCTGATGAGAAAACAGATCCATGCACGGGGTCATTTCATACAAAGAGCTCAGCCCAATAAAATTTCCTTGCAAATCTATCCGAGATACGGTGATATTGATATCTGAGGTGCTCTTTGAGAAATCCATATCGAACACATGGGGGACAGCAGACGATTTGATCAAAATTGACGGAGCCTCTGAATAATACAATTTTGGGACATATGCTGGGGGATGATACATTGGTCCGGAGAAAAGGGACAGATATAACCTGCATGCTGTCCATTCTTCAGAAAATGAGTGTAGATTCAGTGTACAGAGATTTGTTAGCATTTGGCAAGCTGTTTCATTGTGTCGTTCCTGTAAGTAATATTTGTATATACAACAATTTATGTAATACTCGTTGCATTATTTCATACGTTATTACTCAAGATTGCCTAATTGTTAAAAATATTTTCAATTTACTTTGCACAAATAAAATGCAGAAATGACATTTTCTCTGAATACGAGTGATTCCATTTTTGATGATTCATACTCAATCCGGAAAACGTGCTTTCGTTCTATGTTCTTCAAGTTGGGATTAGAAATTTCTGCATTTGTGAAGCAAATCCCATCAATAAGATTGTGCGATAATTCTGGGCATCGGCAAGTACTATTTGAATTGCTAACAAATGACGGGTGGCAATGTATGCATCGTTGTCGGCTAGCATCTGGTGTGAATCCAGGAGCACAAGGAACACATTCAACTTGATTCTTTGCAGATCCGTCGATATTGCTGATAACTATATGAAACGATTTTAAATTCAATTACCTACATACAACTGTATAATTTCATGAATAAATTCCCCTCTTCAAATATCTACATTTTTCTTGTAAGGGAAAAATTAACCGCTAACCTTCGATGTGTCCTGCAGGACAAGGCTTGCATTTTCCTAAAGTGATATCAAGTGGATTAAGTTCCCCACAAGATAAGCAGTTGTAATGATCATAAACTGCTGTTTCATTTTCACACGGTTGGCATTTTTCGTTGGAGGTAGACAGTGTTGTTTGTCCCTCTGAGGAAATTACCTCTTTGTAGTTAAGTGGACAAGGACAGTCCTCTGAAAACCAAATCAAAGTAATAAATATCTGATAACACTTATATTGTATCTTGGTATTTTAATAAAGAATACATGATTGTGAGTAAGGTTTTCATTTAATTATCTGTTGCTAAATAATTGCAAAATGTAGTAAAGCAATTTTTTCACCTCCTCCTGTTGTATCACCCTTTGTCCAATGACACTTGATACAGCTAAGTGCCCCAGTGGAAAACGTCTCATTTTGAATAGATTTGCATTCGGATGGAGATTGAAAAAGAATAGAATCTCGATCTCTCATTTCACCGCTAACTAAAAGCCCGAAGTGAACTAAATATAGGACAGGTACTGTCCAAGAGATATACTTTCTGGTTGGTTGAAAACCCATCGTTCGTAAGCGAATAAATGAAAGTATCTTTACTAACCAAATCACACAATTCAAGCTTGCATACTTAGAAGTGCGCTTACATAAAAGTATAGAGACTGCCAAGGACTAAGGACGCCATATAACTATCTTCAGTCTTAAGTAGCGAATAAATTAACAATAATAACTTTGAACCACTTATTTCCTAACACTAATACTACTACACAGAGCTATCTTCTAAGGGCGACCAATTTATATAACTAAATAGTTATTTTCTCTGTTTAGAAGTTTGTATGTATTTATGTATATTACTTTTAGCTATCTCCTGCCTATGCCAAAATACATTTTAGCCGTTTAGTTAAAACTTCTGAAGAATCTCAAACCATTTGCTAACAAAATTGCAAGCTTTGGAGGAAAAATCACTTAGATGTTCCGGGATACAATACATTACTTGCTAAAGGCAATCAATCCAAAGAATGCAAGAATAAAACAGTAAGGGAACAACAAATATTGCGTACCTACTTCTGTGTTTGTTGGTACTATGTAGCCATGGAGAATAGTTCGGTTCGGTCCGGGCACTATTAGGAACCCTCCATCATATACGCTACGCTGCTGCACCGCTAATTCTAATACCGCTATAAAGCTAAACGTATAAATGAGAGCCTTGTATAAGTTGGTGGGTCAACCTCAGTTTTGTCTACACTTTTTGGCCTTTTTGGCACTTATTACTCTTATTAGTATTAGTGAATATATTTAAAGTTATACCACGCATCTATTCCTATAAAGACGTGCTAAATGGTATAGAATGGCATGAAAATGTTTTATCGACAAAAGGATTAACTGCGTACTTTTCAGCAATTCCTGTCCATCCCCGGGGCGGCTAGTGATTGAAAATTAAGGGTTCAATTATGTAAGTTTGCTAAGCATACTAGATAGATACATCAGATTAGGTAGTCCAGCATGCATGCAAATGTTTGTTGATGATTTCAAATAATTCTTTCCAAATTAATAATTTAGCCGAAATCTAGTGAGATTGTTTTATATATGCATATTTATTTTATGAACGTTTGTTTGATGTTAGCATAGTATAAATATGCGGCTAAATGAATAACAGAATATTTATTGGGAAATAAATAACAGTTTTGGACAAAAATTGTAGATAATATTTATTCTTTGTTCCAACACAATAATGCAATGAAATGTAAGTATAATATTATAAAGTAACCTTTTAAAAATGTTATAATAATCATTTTCCTGACATAATGTCTCTGTACTTTTTCTGATCTTCGAGCATTGACAGAAAGACTTTGTACTTTTTGTCGTGAAATCTGTATGATAAATAATAGAATAATTAGATACATCTCTAAATCATTTTGGAAATTCGAGTTTGTATATAATTGTAAACATAATTTTAGGCCAACCTTTTGTCCTGTGCGTTAGGCATAAGTTTTTTACAACCTCCAGCCATTGACTTCATGACATCGCTTAGTTGAGCATTTTGCTTGCAAGCAGCTGCGGCTGAAATAGCTGCCCCTAATAAAACTGGTTCAGAACAGTCAGGGATAACAACTGGAAGTCCAATCGCATCAGCATGAGTTTGGAGGAATAATTTCGATTTTGTAAGGCCACCACAAATTACCAACTCTTCGAAGTTGTGTCCTGCCTTTTCCATCGATTCCTTGATGTGCCGACTTCCATACTGTTATGTAGTAAAAATTGTGACCCAGGAAAATATTAAAAATTAATTTTGTTTTGTCGAAATTGAGTTGATATACTAAATGCGCTTACTGCTAAGGCTTGAATGGTTGCCAAATAGAAAATAGCCAAGCTATCTTTTGTAGTTGATAGTGTTAATCCGGAAATCTGTAATTGAGTTTAATGTAGCAATATACTTATTTGCGTCAAAATAAAAGTACATCATGATATCGAACTTACCTTAAAATGTTATGTTAAAAATAATGAACAAGACTCACTGAAGGTGTATATTTCGTAGTGTTAAGTAAAAATATTTATCAATGAAACTTACCATGCCTTTTAATGTAGGATCAGCAACTGGAGATCGATTTCCATGAAAATCCGGCCAAATGTGAAAATCGCTCGTAATTTCTGAAATGCCTTCCTTAGAGTTTGTTACCATTACAGAAATTGCTTTTTCCAACCTGGATAAAACTTCTCTAGAGAACCCAAATAAACAATAATTTTAATTTCTTAGTTTCACAGGTACCTTCCTAAGGTATGAATTACTATATGAATTCCCGTATTATTATGAGATTACCCATGGGATCCTGCTTCTTTTAAAAGAGCAGGGTATCCTGGATGTGACATGACAACATGATCCAGCAGTTTTCCTGCAGCACTTTGCCCACCTTCACTTAGATACATATCTTTAAGAATGACTCCATAATAGGGACCCCAAACTCCTGGAACTTTGACACACTTTTTGCTAAGAGCCATATGACAATTGGAAGTTCCTGAAATAAGACCGAGACGAGTTGAGGCATTCAGAGGGCTTTGTGAAGTCCCGTCGTTGCAACCAATCATCCCAAGTACTCCAGAGTGAGCGTCAATCATGGAGAATCCTACTCTAATATTTCCTGGAATGTTTAGATTTTCTGCAGCAGCTTTAGATATTACATCTGAATCTTCAGGAAAGGAAACATTATCACCAATTTTTGGTAATGCGTCTGTAAGTCCAATTTTTTCAAAGTATGATTTGCTCCAGGAATGTTTTGATGGATCATTTACGTATGTCCATTTGCATACTATACAGCAAATAGATCGCTTCAGACTTCCAGTCGCCCTCCATCTCAAATAGTCACCCAAATCAAAGTAGTGTTTCGTCTTGTTAAAACTAGTGGCTAAATTTCCCTTAAGCCATAGCATCTTTGGTGTTTCCATTTCCAGGGAAATTGAGCCACCGACATATTCCAATACTTCATGGCCTGTGGTGTTAATGAAGGCTGCTTCTTTTTCAGCTCTGTGGTCCATCCACATAACAATATTCCAGTTACTGTCTCCTAAATACGCGTTACAATTTTACCACAGTATTAAGTACCTACCTGTAGAACTATTCTAAATCTAATTAAGTTATATAATTACCACTTTTAGATACAGAAACAGGTTCATCTTTCTCTCCGATGGCAACTAGGGAGCATGTGGCACAGAATGATATTCCTTCTATCGTTTGTTCGTCCACATTTTTTGTAACCTCCTATAATTTGGGAATTAAAATGTTTTAACAGCTTCATGTCATGTAAGATTGGACTGGATATTATATGAAAAATTGAATCCCAAGTACCTGCATACAATTTTTTTTAGATAATTAAATATTAAAAACGGATATACCTTTACTACAAAGCATACACAGTTCCATATATCTTCGCTGCTCTGTTCGTAATAACCTGGCTCTGGATTGTTCACTTTAATATCGCGAACAGCCACATGCTGTAATTTACCCGTAGAATCAAAAAGTCCAGCACGGACACTTCCGGAACCGACATCCACGCCGATATACAACGGTTGCATTCTAGCTTGTTTGTAAATAGGAGAATAAGTATTAATTTTGTTTAATCAGCTAAATGTATTTATGTATGTATATCTAAACAAATATTAGTAGAATGTACACAGTACTGCTAAATTAAAGTGCAAGAACAGTTTTATTATGTTCTCCTACCTATACAGAATACACAAGTGGGCTTTCATGAGAATTAACCTTGAGATGTAGTTCCAGCATAGCGGCATCAGCAGTTCCAGTCTAGTTCCAGTATATAACTATACCTACCCACAATCTATGTACCCCAGCAAGTGTATACAAAATACAGATATGTAGTAAGAAGAAGCGCAGTCATAATATCTAAATAGTAAGTGCTTGTTTGCATGTTGGAATTGTAATTCTGTCGCCTACATAAATACCTCAATACCTAGACAGTATATAATATAGTAGATTTAAATTATACATAATATACTATGATGTCACTGCACTGTCATTTAATTTATGCTTAATATCTCCATACATAGACAAGCAAAGGAAGTCATACGAAGATACTCTACATAAAACTCTTAGTTGCTGTCCTTATCTACTCTGAAATAATTTTTGTAATATGTCAACTTTGTTGGCTTAAATCTTGTCAAACTCTATGGGATACTTATGACAGGTTGATATGATACATTAACATCTTCAGCATATAATACCCAACTATAGCTTTCAATTTTTTACTCCGCTGCATCAGAAATCTAATCTTAAACATCTTAACCTTGATTTTGGAAGTTAAAAGTTTGGATAGTTTGTGCAAAAGCATTAAGAAGTATTCACGAAAGGAAAAATTGCAGGTTAACAAATTGGAATCAAGCAAATGTGTATAACATGGTAATCTAAGCTAATCAGAAAACAACTCAATGTACTCTTCAAGCTTTTCATTTATAGTCAAGTATTCACATGATAAATGCCCAGTAATTATAAGCAGTACAACACTGTACATAAGCGAGTTTACGAGAAACAGATTATGTTTTTGTCCTTCTGCCAATGGAATTTATCTGTTATTCAACCTGATTGATAAATATATAATTATTAATCTCCAATTTAAGTACACTATTAGCAACCCATTTATATATGTTGCTCAATTAGTATTGCCCATCCCATAGTTATTGGTTATTATTATTATAGATCTCAAATATACATTTAACTACCTATATGTATTTATGCATGGCTAATTAAATCTGCATGAGAAAGCATACTACATACTGTAATACCTTTGATAAATCCCTACCAGTAGCTTCTTTTATGCATTAATATTAATGAGCCAGGCAAGCACACTCGGGCGGGCTAATAAAACTAGAACTTTTATGTCGATAATATCAAGAAAGGAAGAGGTTAAATTAAATAAATAAATACTGTAAGTGAAACTATGCATCATCCATTATACTATAATGTTAAGGTTAGATTACCCAATCGTTGTGACATCCAAGATGTCAAGTAATGACATGAATGTCCTTGAAAAGAAATAACGAATTCCATTTTCCCGTCATCTGCTGTGATGAAAGAGCTGTGATGCATTTACATTTACAATTTTCCTTAACACATAAATCCTTAACACATAGAATTTCTAATGTTGTATTTTATATGCATGGGCATGCTTAATTTTGTAACAATAATAAGTATTTTGCTACGAGCTACTGATATACTATGTAGGTGGGGAATTTTTTAAAAATGTTTGTGTATCAACGCCCGGTCTTGAGTCAGAGAATGCAAAAATTGTCTAGTCGACATGAAATAGCTTTGTAAACTAAATACTTATGTAGAATTACATGTGAAGTTGTAACCAAACACTTATTTATGGTTTTCCTAATATTTTCTAAAAGATAGTATACATTAAGAATCTGTATCTCTATCATATGAATCAGCTTGCATTGCCATATAAATGCTCTATATTTGAAAGCAATAAAGAATGCAAGATATGATAAAGCATGAATTTCTCACATTAGGTTGCACAAAATGTCACACAAAAGTTACGCAAAATCAGGGTCGCATGAAACACATTGATATGTAAATAATTAAAAATATTTATCTGGTGTTTAAAGAACTTAATAAAGCAATTTGTGTGATGAAAGGGTGTTAGAATTAATTCATATTATGGAATTTTGTTTATCTCCTAATTGTTCTTACTTCATCTCACATCCGTAATTGTTTAGGTAAGTAAATAAGTATATAAGGAATACGGATGATAGTAGCAGCGATTCAATTCAATTAAATCATCATGGAGGCTTTCTATTAAGTAGATTACCAAAACGATACATACTGATCAGTAGAAGTAATTGCTACCAAATCTATAATAGGATGTATATGGAAAAAATGAAATATTTTGTTTGTATCTTGTTCATGGTAGCAGGTAAAAACTTATTTTACACTTTACAATAGAAAATGCCTGCAAGAGTTTACAAAGTAAAAAATATGCACTTATAATTTTATTTTTTAGGAATTTCGGCGGACTATTTTCATAGTGAACATTTAAATGGAACTGACTTATACGATGACGAACCGTACTGGAGTACGGTTAGTGGTTAGTTTCCTTATTATTTTATTAATTAATATTCTGCCTATTCAATTTGATTAATAATTATTTAATCCAAAGTGACTTGGTGCCCTGACCCAACGGCCGGCCCCCATTGTTTTGAAGAAATGCCGAAAACAGCTTATGACGCGATAAAGAAAGGCTGGAAATTAATCAGTGACGATTGTGAAAATTATGGCCGCTACAATGGTTACCGATATGTTTATGATAACGATTTCTCTCTTGTACTGTTGTATGACCGATATGGATTCATTAGTGGAGTTCAAACTCACGTATGCTTCAAAATTTAATAAGTATAATATCATACATGCCACACCCCAGATCTCCCAAATCTACCTACATAGTATTTAATATGATGACATAGTCACGTTAGTAATTCATAATGGTTCTTAATGGATGTAGGAAAGAGGTATTTTCATCTTTTAATTTCAGATGCTAATCAAACAACTTACATCTTGCTACAGCTTCAGCAATTTTTTTTACCAGTTCAGTCATGTGTCCTATTTTCTAAAGACAAAATATAGTAGCAAAGAATATTATACGTTAACTGCCTATTTTCAAAATCCAAGTAAGTTACACTCTTACACTATGATTCATTCTTGAGTAAATAAATGCGTATGTACAAAAAATGTAAGATTATTTATCTACTAATACCTACAAAATTACTGATCCCAAATTCACGAATTTGTTATTATTTAATTTCAGTAATTTATTAGTAAATATTTCATTTAGAGTATTTAAAAATGCATCTTCAGTAAGTAGCTAATAGTTTGACTGACTGACATGCTTATTGGGATATTAAGGAACGATCTGTGACAGCGGAAGGAGCTTACCAGAATATTTTGAAGAGGGAATTGGAAATGGGCTTTGGCTACAGCACGGGGATAATCCGTACATTAATCAGTTTGTTCCAACTTATCGACCTGCTGCTGAAAAGAAATACTGGGAAAGGGCACAGTGCGTTGATGCTATGGGTGTGCCAGTGATAACGATAAATTCATACAAAACTATTTTTGAACTAAGCTGTCTATAGTATATAAAAAAAATAGGTACTACACTATTTTTCTTACTAATCTATTTTTTAATTTTTGCGACAGGTCATCACAACTTTTACTATATGCACCGTTGGCCCTACGACAATTGCGCAACAATTCCCCCCTATGCCATTCTTTATGATAACGACGATTATATGAAAGGCTTTGTATTTATGGTGATGGGGAATGCTACTTCGGAATACGATCGTTTCGAAAAGCTGCCATCTGATGCTGTCAAGGTATGTAAATTATAGTACATAATGATTTAATTATATGTAAAGTGTGATTTATTAAATCACTGACAATGTGACAATATACTTGTTGAAATCATAAGTATAAGTAAGGTTGTCTAATTAATACGTAAGCTAATCTATAAAAATGGCCAATGAATTTACAGTTTGTTATGAATGGAGACGATGCACCTCCTTGTGTCAAAGAATTTCAAGACGAGTGCGGGTTGACAACTATGCACGTATATTTTGTCAAAAATCCAAGTGAGTACAAATGCGAAGTAGCACCTTCGGGGCGTTAAATTAAGCGGAATTCTGATTCAATCTTTCATCTTTAAGTTGGTGAACTTGTATATTAGTAGTATATATTTATTTATCAATTCTTATTTTTGATAATTTCACATAATATTTCATCTATCTATGACCCATTTGTGAAAGAATATTAATAGTATACATCACAGACTTTAATATGTTACTTACATAAATAAATAGTCAAAAAATTATTATAAATTGCATATTAATGTAATTATTTACACGCATTGCAAAATCACATAGTAGTACATACAGTGGTGCCAGTGCAGTAAGGTAAATCCTCTATCCTTAATACACCAAGTCACATTAAATATTGTGTACATCAAAAATTTATTTTTAATTTAATTTTCCAAAGATAATTACGTATAAGTTGTATAAGTACTAAGTATGTAGTGTCAAGAACAAGTTAAATTGTTAGCTTAAGTATCTATCTACAATTACGTAGGCAATCTGGAGACAACATTCCTCTGTCTATAAGTTTTTAATCGTTTCTTACTCTTTTGATGACGCTTAAGGACTTTGTTCGGAAACCCAAATCTGAAAAATATTTCTAATACAAAGGAGATAAATGATATTCCTATTCCAATGATAAATAAAATACAATACCAATAATATTGATCTAATCTAAAGGGTTTTGGTACAATTATGCGGATAGACTCTTTCCTATCATTATCATCATAATGCTGCATTAAGTAACTATTGAGAATTCCTCCTTCGCTCCAATATTTTAGCACACTGACAATATTTTGACATAAATTACATTTAACAGGATTATAAGTGGCTAGTAATACCCCCTTTCCTAGTTGGCTTGTGGATCTGTGTAGCTCTAGACCTTTATATGTAATGTACTTGAGTTCGTTCAACAAAGTACTACTTTCTGTATTGGTCACTATACAACTAACAGATTTTGGTGCAGTACTCCGAACTTTAATCTCTGTCAATTTGTCAATATCATCAATGCATGGTAAATAATATGCAGAGAGATAACCTTTCCTTTCAATATTAACGGAATTGTAAAACTGGGGGTATTCTGTCCACAACTTTTGTAATGTATGATAGCTACCTGAAAGTAGGTGTCCTCCGTCCGTTCCTTTAAATAGTTCATTAAAATCGTAAGGATAATAATTTTGTGGGAATTTGGTAAGAATTCTTGGCAAGTATCCTAAATAACCGATCGTAATGAGTGCCAACATTGTTTTCCCAATGAGGGAGCCAATTTTACCAGACCATACATCCTTTTTATAGGGAAATCTTATGACAGTAAGAACTTCCAGTAGTTTCCTCCCTGAATATGCAAATGGACGTTTGCGTAACTTTCTTTTTAATGTATTAGCTACGATATAGAAGAATACCAGGAGGAATACTAAGGTCAATAGTATGAGCAACCATACTGTACATTCAAGGGGAGAAAATACAACCGTGAACCCCTTGTTTCTAAAAATGTGAGATACTTTGTATTTTCTAACTACAGAAAAATATTGGAAATAGCTTGGTTTATTCAGGGATACAAAAGATAATTGATGTCTATCGGTAATAATATTAATACCATGGAGGAAGGAAAAACTAGCAGCGCTTGACATAAAGTCTAGATTGACCTTTGTATCCTGTGTATCCCTTTTGCGGTTGAAGTTTTCAGATTGAAATCTCTCGCTAATGTTCTTAGAATGTTATTTTCAAAAGATCCACGAAGAAATTTATCTTCGGGAAGGCTCACATTTTTTGCGTTGTTTTTATCTGAAAATAAAGCTTGGCATTTGTAGTCCAGTTGCAGAAAATTTACAATTGTGTATTCATGGATGCTTATTACTTGATAGTACTCATCTGAACACCATAATGACCTTACGAATAAGTCTTTCTGTCCCACAACAGCCACCATTGTGATCTTTGCTTTATCGACATGCCTAAAAAATTCAGTTGTTATCAATTGTTCCCCAATTTTTGTTGGCCCCACATAATAAATGACGACATCGTATGTCGATATCTGAGAGTTGAGCACACGGCCTTCACGAAATTCAGTCAAAATTTTCCAAACTGACTCCGCTGCTACAATGTGTATATTCCAATGTCTATTAAACTTCTGATGTGGGTTGTTTTCCACAACATTGTGTGGAGATTTTGGTTGCTTCTTCAAGCAGTACTGGAAATCAGTGTAAATACACTGGAGTACAATATTCCTAATACCACCATTGCTAATTACAGAATCCAAACTGTTATAAATACTTTTAGAACTAGGGCAGATTATTAAGGTAGAAATTCCATATTGTAATTTTAATATATTCTGGAGAACATCGATTTGAGCAACATCTTTAGCTGTGCTACTTATTTTTTGTTGAGAATTTGCGGATATTATTAGGAGTATGAGCACCAATACAGTAGAAACAATTGAATACATTGCATTAATGACGTACAGCAACTTATTATACCTATTATATTAATACTTCCACGAATAAAATATTCTTATACACTTTGTTATGAAGCTATGTGGATGAGCGTATGAGACGATGAAACTTGTGAAGTTTGTAACTTTTTACTATTTTTGTAAAGTCGTTAATATCGAAAGGAAACCCCGTTCTACACTGGTGCATAAAAAATAAATATTTGATATAGATTACTAAACTACTAGCCTTTATGGGAATGTGAAATACTGTGTCAAACACTTGGCCTGACAATTTCATTCAATAAAGTGATAAATGTTTTACATAAAAATCGTAACGCAACAATTATTATATATGGTTCAAATTGTCAATCGTTTTTAATGTTCCGCTTCATGGATTATTGTTTTTACAGTACTACTAAATATTTTGTGCAAATATGTTACACCTACAGAAAAGTGAAGTATCTGCAATCTGCAATTATCTGTATTTTTACATGGACATATATCAAGTACTTTACAATGCGCAAATGTAAGTTTGTTTATATAAAGGGGAACAAGTATTGATCTATATATTGGAACTTTCTTGAAGATAACCACGTAGGTATACGTACTGTAGTGGTTATCCATGCATTATTTGACAGTTAGTTGCAAGTGGATTATATGTATTATAGGGGCATTACGGCAGATGCGTATTTTATAATACCCATTATATATTTAAGTACGACTTGACAAGTTATTGTTTGAAGTGTCAAGGCTTTGCCCATCCATGACATACCCTATACTATACTAAGTTTTGGATTTCGGTTTCTGCGGATCCAATGAACTGTTGCATTCTCTTAGACACACGTCACCCAGATACTTCATACATGCAATATCTCCAATAATTTGGTAATTTGAAATGGGTATTGCTAACCACACCTTCAGTAGATGACGTGGGTTTAGAAGTTGAATCGAATTAGATAATACAATTAGCATTGATACACTGACAATGGACATGTATTTATTTACATATAAATAGCTAAGATAATGGAGATACATCTATAGATCCACATAATCTAGATCTACAGATCTACTTAACCCTACATATAACCATATTTTGCGAACTAAATACATCATTTCGTAAGTACCTATCTAATGACAAGGCTGAGGCATGACGTACAGAACCTTAACCTAAGGGCTAGAGTGTCATGAAAAGCTGAGTACTTTTTTACATAACCATAAGTAAATAGAATAAACAAACGAGACTTTTACGGACAATGGCCATTCACAGAGTGACTAGATAGCTTCAGTACTAAATATGTATTTACTATTTGTGTAGACAAATGTAGTTACTGATATTAAGCATTTCATATAAGCGTACTAAAATATTTTACAAAGTGATAGTCCTGTTTGCAGATTCGATAGTATCTGTGAACAATTCTTTATCCACACATCTCACATTTGCATCAAGTCGAAATTGCATTAAGACTAAAATATAAGTTACTACATTGGTAGAGGCTGAAGATAAAAATGAAAGGCCGATTGTGACTATTGTGTGAACTGAAAATCTTGATGGAAACCCACTTATTTTGTTTAAAAACAGGCTAACCTGGCAAATTAAGTCAGAAAGTAGAAATGAATTAAAATTCAATTCGAAATTATAATATGTAGTATCTCATATTTGTTGGTATTTACCTGAATTTGATTTGTAAGGTCCAGGTGGCTAGTTTTTGCATTGTTTAGAAGAACTCCTGCCTTCAGAGACTGCAAAATAAAGTCAGTTGTTTGAAATAAAAATGTGAGTTTAATACAGTTTGAGTTTCATTCATATACTTACCGAGCGAGAGATGAAATGTCCAGATAGAAGAATTAGAAGAAGGACTGCTCCGCTAAAATACATCTGAGTTGCAAACATTAGCAAATGCCCCAACATATTTCTGTCTTGCACATTTAAATTTTCTCGAAACAGGATGATCCAATAAATTCCACAAATAATGGATACAATAGAACTGCAACAGATTGTGAGACTTGGGAGACCAAAGTACATCGAGAGATTATCAGCGCACCGACAAATCTTTGCGTGCAAAATTCTTATCCCTTCAATTTCTGTACCAGTTTGAGGTGAACCTGAAGATAGGCTAGAAAGAACATGTTCTAAATTCCCTACTAACTTTTCATGCAAACTTTCCACCACAACAGAAAATATAAAATTCAATGATGAAAATGTCCAATGATAAAACGATGCGAAGGAGATGGCGAGAACAGAGAAATAAAACATAATTTCTCCTCCTGCGAAACATTTACTTAAAATGTCAACTGAGGATTTAAAACACATTCGCGCAGCTAGCCCAGCAGAAAAAATTCCAAAACTTAATCCGCATAAAATGGTACATATGGACAGGGAAATGCAATAATTTCGAACTCTTTTAGGAAATACAATATATGGATCAATTTCAGCGGCCACATTTCTCAATGAGTTCCACAAGGTTTTGAGCCTAGATTGGAACAGAAAAGTTAGTGCTAATATGCTAACATTTTGAAATAGTAAGACACCTAACTCGATTCGGTACGCATACAAATCGGTTCCATGAAACTGAGCACCCAAAACTACTTTCAAAAGTCGGTCACTCCAAAACGTAACGTAAATAAGTAAAATAAGGAAAACAATGCTGGCGATGAAGGGATATGAAAGCAATTTCCTTTCCAGAACGCAGTCAAACCTATTTCCACTACGGCTAACTGAACACTTTCGAATTAAGGGGATTATTCCAATAAATTGGCAGATGAACAGCAAAGGCTTAAATTGCTTACAGAAGCATTCAAGATTAGTCAATTTCTTTTTTCCGGAGCTTTTTTCTGGATTGACTGCTTTTATTGCCCACATTCTTATACTTTAGAGTTCCAATTTTGTTGTACTCCAACTTACGATTAGGAGAATTCTTTTCTTACTTATAGATGATTAAAAATCAAATTCAGAACAATTTATTCATTGCATCCACTTTTTATAGTGAAACGTGGCATGATAATTTCTAATAAATAATTGGCACATGCATGGCACGCACACCCACTTCAGTTCTTCTGATTGATTTATGATTACAATTTAATTTGTTATTAGAGCATTTGTATTGTAATTGATATTGCCTATATTATTATAATGAATGCTAATAATTACTTTGGTATACCACCAACGGCATAACGATTATTAGTATGTTATGTATTAAGTCTAGGAGCATTTTTGTCTATAGATACATTATATATTACATCGTACATAGGGGTGTAAATATGTAAAGGTGTCTGGTCTGTGTCATAGGCTTTTGTCTATCACGACTTATTTCTTTTTTCTCCTCCTGTTTGTTAAATATTTGTCCAAAAGATATGATATGCATTGTTCCCAACAAGTATTTGGTATTAAGGTATCTCTTGTGCCATTGCGGCGTCAGTATTCCAACCTCTTCTGAGACGCTGGAATATTAGATGAGATCATGGAACCGTATCTTTAAGCTGAAAAATGAAAACAAACGCTAACCATGCAACGTAGAATTTATATGGCATGGCTTCAGTTGAGGTATTACTAACATGTTTGACAATCCATCATATGATGAACAAAGGGCTTGACATTTTTATTAACCAATACAGTATAAGGCTATGCCTACCCTACCTTAATAAACTAGAAGTTTATATGAAGGCAGACAATTTCACTCTAACTAGTGTAATTCATACCTGAATAAATGCAATCATAATATTCTTGGTCATATTGCGAGCACAAATATTCCTAACTCATACGAAACGTAAAAACAATGTATAATGTAGGCACTTTAACAACACAAATTATGTTTGTCATTGTCATAATGTTTTCTGTCATTTATCCCATGCATGTTTTTAATACCAATAATACCAATGTCCATGATACAATCTACAGTCCACACTTCATAAAATATTACACATTGGAATATATATTTAATTTTGTATAAAAACATACTAAAATATCTCCGTGTGTGTGCTATACACTCCTATCCAACATAAAATTCAATGAACCCCTACTTGTATTTCAGTATGCATGCACGGTATACAGATATGTGGGTACTTGGGTAGGTATAATTTACCAATAATCAAAATTATTATCAGATTTCTTATTTATTTATTTCATTATCGTAATAAGCTTTCTTTCACTCTAAAGAGTATACCTTACGTAACTGTTGCCCAAATACTAGCATTTATACGATACATTATGTACAAATTAAATAGGTATGTTAAAAATATATTCATTGTATAATATTCATTATGGCCATGATTCCCATTTGTTGCTGTATCGGCCTACTATTATGAAATCAATTCCAAGCTATTAGTATCTGTAGAAATTCAAATAAATGTTTCTAAAAATTCGATTCAATAGGTATTTGGGTGCGAATGTGCAGGTAAATATGTATCTAAGTTTTGCACGTTCAGGTAAAGAACCACAACAATCCGATTGTACGTAATCAAAGACGAAGTACCATAACATTAGCAAAATCTTCAGGGCTAGGTTTATTAGGAAATAAACAAACTCCATTTTCATCTGTAAACTTTGAGAAATACTCTCTACTGATTTCACTGAATCCCATTTGCTCTGCAACTTTCCTGGTGTAGGCGTTTGTAAAAGTAGATTTCACCAAAGGAATTTGTTTCTCCTTCAGTAGGACTAGAGAGCGAGTGTACAACTCTTTTGTTATTCCCCGTCTGCGAAACTCTCGAGAGACCGAAGTAATTCTTAAGTCAGCAAGAGTTCCAACTTTGTAATTTTCAAACATGTTTACGCTTTCGCGAAGTCGGGAGAAGAATTGACGTGCCATTAGAGTTCTAGGCGATGGCTTCGGAGCCACATTATCTATTGCCCCTCCGTCCAAATCTTCCACATTTGTGACCTGCAATCCAGCCACCTACATAGATAGATGCAGACCGTTAAAACCTGATTAATTACTCAAGTCATAATATACAATACCTTATCTGCGGATAATTAATTTATTGTGCATAGTTTTGCATAATAATATAGCATAGCTCCAAGTTTATTTTCCCCATGTCGATTCATATTCCCCATATAGGAGGAGTTTATTATTGAAGGGGTACATATAGTATCCCCACTAGAACATAGTTGTCAAAATACTCCTACCGAGATATATATTATACATACTAATATATATATAGAAATATAATATAATATAAGATACTCTGAGTAGGAAAAGTGTGAGATTTCAAGACAAACGCGATCATAGGGAATAGTGCAGGAAGACAAACATTAGGGTAGTTAAATTGATTTTTATGGTAAACTAATTTACCTCGTTCATGAAACACTTTTATAATTTTGAGTAACATTAACTATAGCATATTTATTTGTACATGCATTCAGTTGGCGAACCTTTAATTCGATTGGGTAGTTTGTAGTTGTAAATTATAAATATGTAAATTCACTCCTATTTTACATTTTCATTTGGAAAGCATGCAAATGAAAGAAAAGCAAACTTTTACTGTTACTAAAAGGCACTATGTAAGAAAGAACAGGAAGAAAAACTTACTTTCCCTGTTAGTTTATCAAACACGACAATGCTGAGACCGTCTGAAATGCCACTTGTAATCATATTATCCAAGTCTTGCCTTCTCTCTTCATCGTAACCAACGAATTTGCTCATAGGCTCGTCTACATAGAAACTTTCTCTTAAATGTTCCAAAATTGCTGGTGTATCACTCTCTAATGGCTTTTTGAAAATTAAATTATTCCACTCTCCGTAAACTTGGCCTTCCATTATGAATTATTTATGAAGATTTAGTTGAACGATAGGACCTAGGTATTAAAAATACATTTAGAAAAGCACCTTGTCATTATCCCTAATTATTGTCTCACAGAAATTACTGCATGAATAGTATTATCTCCCATACAATAATTATTGTAGCATTTTTGAACAGTAATGGACAAACAAACTACACATAATATTATTATGTCCAAATATCTAAATAATTACCAAAGTTGACAGTTGAAGTTGTAGAGATCTATTAACGTAATCTGCTGGTTTACGATTAGACTCGACTGCTAATAAAAATCAAGCTACCTATGTAATTTATTTATGTATTCAGTTTTTTTTTATTTGTATTTACAATATTTAATTTACACAAGAATTGTACACCCCACAGTGGTTGGTAT
Source organism: Tomocerus mixtus (assembly GCA_034694165.1). Classification (NCBI taxonomy): domain Eukaryota; kingdom Metazoa; phylum Arthropoda; class Collembola; order Entomobryomorpha; family Tomoceridae; genus Tomocerus; species Tomocerus mixtus. The sequence goes on along the minus strand of JAQFYC010000154.1, from coordinate 22,486 downwards.
TGGTTTACAAACGATAAACTTAATCCTTTAAATATGTATGCTATGTGCTAATCCTTATCATATGTATCTTCATATCATTAGCTATCCAATCGTTCGTACAGTTCGTATCATTTCGTATACATATGTTTAGTCGCATACAATTTATGATATGAAAAGCAAGGAAGAACTTCTAGAGATGTCATTAGGAAAATGAAATGCAATAACTCAAAGCATCACATTTACGTTCACCCACACAAAACATTTTAGTTGTAATCTGATTGTTTTTGCTACCTTCAAAAACAGTGCTAAACAAGTCATGCTGTGATAAACATTTTTAGCTAAAAGTAGAATTATTTATGAGTGATGCATCATAATAATGCAGATGATTATTTATGTACAAGCTATTGATTCTTAAGTTCGTAAATACTACAGTTTAATGTCACTAAATTATGTAAATACGAACAAGTGTTAATGAAGGTATGGGATTTAAAGAACAATAGTGAATTTCAATGTATATGTATCTGTAATAATCATGCAAACTCAGGCAGAATTTTCTATACTTTTGAATACTATGATTGATATAAAATGTATTTACAATACATTCCACATGTGTCTACATATTAATATATCGTCTTTTTTACTTCCCATGCTTCATATAAGATAATTAATAGTACATCGCATCAGACTTGGAGAAAAAAAATATTACAAGTAAATGCATATCTTATTCTACATATTTATATGTGTTTTGAGAATTTAAAATTACATTTATGATACTATTATGTAGTTCATGAACCATTACAACATTTTAAATCAGGTACCCTAGTACTGCTACGTGAATACATTTTTATTTTACCTTCCCTAATCCCTATCCCTGCTACACTAACCAACCTAATTTTATGTGTCCACTAAAAAGATAAGAAAATTCTTCGTGATGCCTATAAATATGTATACTTGTGCGTATCAGGGCTTTATTTACCCAACTAACACGATAAATCGGCGGAGGTACCTATATTTACATTTTCGGATCCTTATCGTTATCTATACTTATCAAGTTAAAATGGAAACACATCAAGGAAATGAGATCATTGCATTGAAGATATGCATGGGTATAGCAGTTAACCTAAAGTGTTCATGTCAACAAGGGGAAATCGTAATTTAATCTTCCTTGCCGGTTAATGTTATCTTCAAAGGAAATAATGTCATAATTAGTCATTTTGGCTACTAGTTGGCTTGACTTGGCTATCCATGCTTTTAAATAGTATCCTTTTATCAGATTACTCATGTAAGGGCCAAACAAATATTGTCATCAAAAATGTGTAGAATCTATTGTACATGCAATGTTAAGTACATATCACTTTTTGCATTTTCTCCACTGAACAGTACATACTGATGTGTTAACTCTCATTATCAGTATCAATAATGTTGAGTGTACTGAGATAAATACTATCCTGCCTACTGTGCCTACTATATGTAAATTGTAACTGCATAATTAAATGCAAGGATAATGTTAAATTGATGACAAAGCCATACTGATCGCTCTGAGAGAGTTCTAACCAAATTAACCAACCAAACCTTTATTTCAGATCAGTCCATTATGCATAAATAAGTAAGCATGCACATCAGTCTGTAGTGTACTAGGAATTAGACACCACTTCTACCATAACATTCTGAGGATCTATAAACTTGCTAATGAATTAGCTACTTCTTCTAAGTATACTTATTGCTATAAACTGACTAAACTGGAATAAACCGTGAAGGTCATCTCTATCATCATCAGTATTGTAGAAATACTACTAGGGCAGGAGGATACACACTTAAACTACACAATTCACTCACGTTATACAACTTGCAGAAAAATCACAGTCACATCTTACTAATCCAACGACATCTTGACTATTGAATGAAATTGAGCCTACTTCACTATTTCAGTAGCCACCCAATTACTTACTATAGGATTAACCCCACTTCAAAACTACCTATACATATTAGTATTACTTTAATTACTTCTGCTAAGTGCTAATTTCCAGTTTCAAAATGTCGAGTGGAATAACTATAAATATATCTCTGTCCCAAATTGCAATATTTTTTACGGTAAGCACAGCCCTATTGATCACTTAATTTAGCTTGGTTATAAGTGAAGTAAGAATGCTATTTCTTTGTGAGAACCGTGAGCATGACATGCGTTTTCATAAGCCAAATGGCCTTTTTGTGGATTATACCATTTTATAACCACTACAATATAATCGCCTTATACATGTGTACGACTCATCCCATACATCTATCTGTATATCCATGCATACAATAAAAATTCACATATTTTCGAAAGATCATTACAGAAAACGAAACTGTATTCATTGTAAAAATATATTAGGTTTAGCATGTTGATTTTTAAAATTAGCTATTACTAGTATATACTGAGTTATACTTTACAAATTACATATAGTAGAGTCTGTACTACATACGATACTGCAGTATGCAGTTGAAAAATACTCTTAATTGAAGTAACTGAATAATATTTACCTGTGTTTTTTAGCTCATGGGAGCAGGTGTTATCGCTGCAAGTAGTTTTCTCTTGGAAGATTATTCCAACAACACTGGAAGTGACATTGGGAAAAAAGTGGTTGGTTGTACTTCGGTGAGCATAGTTGCAGGAGCAGTTCAGGTTCTCATGTCTCTACTCATATATTTCAAGGTAAAGATTAAATATTTTATGGTTACGTCCAGATCCCTTGTATGCAGACAGCAAGTTATCTAGTATATGTATATATGAAAGTGAAAAATGGACCAATTTACTTTGTATATGTATTTGTGTTACTAAAAGTACCTGTATTACACTACTCTTACTACTGAACAAGCTACATGCACATTGTGTACATATTCATATGATGCGATTTATTCATAAATAATTTTGTTATGCAAGAATGAAAAGTAGAGTGCAATATTGTTACATAAAGTTTATCAATGTTATATTAGCTGATGAAAAGCAAATGAATTTTATGAATTAGTAAGTAATTGTGAAGGTAGAATTTTCAATGCTTTGGAACATAGTTTTAATATTTGGGTTTCATTTAGGAAAATCACAAGCAAAATTGGACTTATGTAAGCATAGTGTTGGTCATTGTTTACATAATAAGCTTTGCTATTCCCCTTGCTGACGATGTTAAAGCGAATTCTTACTATGGAATAGTAGTGGCTAACTGGATTCTTCTTTTTATCACTGTTGGACTATTTTCTAGAGATTCTTCGCCTGCTGCGATTTTATTTGGGGTAAGTGTAGGTAGATGTCATTTTGCAAGTTTTGTAACAACTACTTTCATGAAATTATTTGGACTTGGACAATGTACTACTATATGATATGTTAAAATATATATTATGTAAAAGTTAAGTTATATTGTAATATATGCTCTACGTATAGGTATATGCGAACTAATTAAATTAATTAAAGTATGTACATTCATAAAATATGTAGTACATGATGCAGAATATAATTTTTTATTAGCGTTTCACAGTCTATGCGAACTAACATGATACTTAATACATTGTGTTCTGTGTTTGCTTTTATGTAGATGTTAGGAATATGTGTAATGATTGTAAGCAGTCTGGTCCTTAAAGATTATTCGAATGCTTCTGGACAAACTGGGAAGAAAGTGGTAGGATGCAGTGCTGCTGCTCTTGTTGGAGGCTTAGTTCAGAGCATCACATCAATTTTGCTCTTCTTTAAGGTTTCAATCATAAACAAGAATAATAATTTATAGGTTTAGTTCAAGTAGTACTTGTACTATATATAATCTATAAATACTATACTGTTAATCAATTTTCAGGCCGATACAAAGTTCATATGGATGTGTGCAAACGGATTTGTTTGCGTCCTTCTCATTGTTTGCTTTGCCGTTCCATTAGCTGTTCCAGTTGATGGTGTAAAATCAATAGAAAACTTTTATGCTGTGACGGCAATAGATTTCATTGTTCTATTTGTTGTTGTTGGAATGTTCTTCAAAAATAAGTACAAAAAGTAGTAGCCTACTCAGTACTTAATGTATTGTTAATACCTGTAGTTACATGTAAGCTTTGTCAAAGTTCGCAAAACTACATATTATTATGTTATTTATCATTTCGACTTAACCGTTTGCATGTATATACGTACTTAACTATACAGTGTATCAAATAAATATGGAATAATGTGCTTTCTCTTTGTACATAAAAATGCAATTTAAAACTTTCACAAATACATTATATGTACTTGCACTTTAAGTAGATGTTTATTTTATCGATAGGCTGTACTGCTATATGTACTATAAACACCTTTAAACAAACTATTTCCTTTGTCATATAAGTTTATTCTTTTTTACCTTGTAATGTTCACTCTTGCATATAAATATAAGATTACAAAATAGTTATTGTTTCTGATTACAAAATAATTGCTGTATTTGTGTATTTACAATTTTTATGGTCACGCTCATCCTCTTTCCTAACATTCTTACACGTTGGCCTGTAATTGGAGTGTACATTTGTGACCTTACGACAATGTATATATCTAAAAATCAAATGTAAAAATGTGCACACGTTTTAATAAATTAATTTGGTATTCAACAATTGTATGGGATGGGATTAGCTTATTTTAAATAAGTAGTACAATTAATATTTTCCCAAAATTAAGGTCATTAACGGACAGTAATCATAAAAATATATGGACATTTTTAGGGCTCCTATTTTCTATTCTGTCTTTGGCAACATATTGTAATTGTAATACAAATACAAGCATAGTTTGTAGTATTTGTGATGATGCCATGAGAAAGCAAAACCCATGGACCGGAAAATATTTGGAGCCCTGTTTTGCTTATTAGCCTTTTCGTAGTAAATATATAATAGAGACTTTTCTTTGATGATTGCTCATAGATATATAGGATATACCAACATTGTTTGGCTTTATTAGAGATTATTTGAGGTTTTTACTCTTCCAAAAATATTATACCTATGAAAATGGCATTTATGTGAAGGGTATCCAGAGAGAAAGAGCAATATCCCAGACGCAGACCAGACAGAGCAGAAACAGAAGGGAAAAGTAAAGTTTTAGATGAATTTCATTTGATCCATATTGCTATTGCATTGACGTCAGTAAATAGAGTTATGCACGTGTTTTTCACGCAATAGAGAACACAGAGATTTACTTTATATACGGCTGAGTGAAGTGCAAGCGAGAGAGAAAACTCTATCTATCTACAAAGAAGCTCTATATAGAATAGGAACTAGATCATATAAGAGAATTCACAAATTCAGTTCCAAAGTTTGCTATTCCTGTATAGCTGTTTGCTAAAGTCTGCAAAATCTCTCTCGCGCCGAGATATAGTGTGCTCAAGACCAGGACTCACTCAGACCGAGACCATCCATCCAAACAAAACCTCCCGGACTACCGTTCCAGTTCCGATCGCGACTTCAGAGTCCAGATTTCCAGAATCCGTTCCGTAGGATGTGTGCAGTGCTTATCTAAATTCAATCAGAATTTTACACAACCAGCGAATTGCGACAAGTGAGCAGAAGAGGTTCCTGGAAGCGATCATTTGTTGAGTTCTCTACGTAGGACGAAGAGGAAAATAGGATTTACGGAAAAGGAGCTGCTTGTGTGTGACCATTTACTTTCTTCGCTTCAAAGTGTACGAATGGTAAATTGTAACAAAACTAAAATTGTATTATTTTTTATTTAGCTTTTATTATTGCGTAATATCTAAGTGTATATAAATTCATACGGGATGTTTGCTTGCTAAATGTGTAGTATTAATGTAGAGAGATTCATATCTTCATTACTAATATTATTGTGTTTAAATTATTTTCAGATAAGCTGATGAGCAGAAGATGGAACTAATTTGAAACTATTTTGTGGACTTTAATTCACTAAAATACGGAACGGAATATACAATGTTTATTTCAGTTTATCTTTAAATTACAATTACGGTCGCAGTAAGTGAAGTGCCATAATTACGGGAAACCAAAAAGGGTAAACTACTGGTAAGGCAACCTTAAGTTACCATTTGTGTCTCTGTTGAGTAAGCTTATTTATTTATCAGATTAGCTCTAACTGTACATTTTGTGATACATCGCTTAACAAGCCTGTCCTATTTATACAAAGCCCTATGTAAATTATACTGCCTAATACTAATTGAAGTACAGTACAGACAGATATTGTAAATAATATAAGAATACACTCACTTTACTTCTATCAAGAATGCACATAGATAATGTGCCATCAAAGAAAGTTGTTAATCAAACTATTGATTTTTTCAGGCTTTGGTGATATAGAAGGAAGCTTATTTACTTACTGGGGACGATAAATTAACAAAAGTGTTCCATCCAGCCAAGCCAGGATAACTACATCGACAGTGTGACTTATCCCACTCTCAATTCAGTGTGTCTGTGTTGATCTGATATTTATCTTACAAGTTTATCTAAATCTTTACCAGCACTTTACAACAAGTACCTAACTAAACACTAAATACGTAGTAGTTTAGTATATACGTAATACGTATCACGAAGAAAGCTGCTTATAAAGCTGCTTACAAAAATAGCGTTTCTTCTTCTACTTCACTAAAATTATTGCTTTACTGAAACCAGAATTATAACAAAATGTTGGTGAAAGAATACCGGATACCCATGCCATTTACGGTGGAGGAGGTACTTTATTTTACGTTCCGAAATCCAGAGACAATCCTAATAGAATTATGTAGCTTATACATATTTTCAATGTAATATAATTCTTCTATGTAACATTTTATTTATTAACTTTGTTTAGTACAAAATCGGACAGCTGTTCATGATTGCCAAGCACAGCAGTGAGCAGTCGGAAGCTGGTGAAGGTGTGGAAGTAGTTCACAATGTTCCTCATAATGACGCAGTTCATGGAGATGGTCGGTATACAGAAAAACGAATCCATCTATCAAAGTAATTTTTGTATTAAAAAAATTAAAAATCCCTATTTTATGTAATGAACTATCAATGAAGAGTAATTAATATACTTGTTCATCGTTTACTTTTACAGTCGTATGCCGTACTGGCTTCAATCCATCATTCCTCGAGTATTTTACGTCGTAGAAAAATCTTGGAATTACTATCCTTACACCGAAACTGAATACACTTGTTCGTTTTTGCCAAAGTTAAATATATTTATCAAGACCAGATATGAAAACAACGGAGGGACTAGTGAGAATGTAAGCTATCTTTGTTCGGTCCTTAGAACCTGTAATTTCTACTTGCAAATTTATATGGTTATATTTTTCTTTAATGAAGTGCTTAGATCTCACTCCAGAAGAGTTGGAAGCCCGAGTTGTAGAAAGAGTAGATATTGCATATGACGAAGTTCCCCCAAAACATTATAAAGAAAACGAAGATCCAAAGTTTTTTAAATCCAAGAAAACTGGTCGTGGTCCGCTTGTGGATGGATGGATGCTATCTCAGGAGCCAATCATGTGCTCATACAAATATGTAAAAATCGCTTTTGAAGTTTGGGGTGTACAAACCCGTGTGGAAGATTATGCTCACAAGGTAAGCTATAGTTACCGTAAAAAATTTAATTACTCCATTTACTGAATTGTCCTAAATGCCAAACTTTTGAAATGTTCATAGGCTATACGAGATATTCTTCTTCTCGGGCATCGTCAAGCGTTTGCTTGGATTGATGATTGGCACGGCATGACCGAAGACGACGTTAGAGAATTCGAGAAGAACATGCAGGAAGAAACAAACAAAAAGGTTTTAAGTGCGCCCGAGGTAGAAGCGGAGAAAGCAGCGGACGACGCCGAAGAAGCCACTGAAGTCACAGAGGAAAATAATCCAGAAGAGGAAAACGAGGAAGAAGGGGCAGGGAAAGAGAAAGCAGCAGCTGATCAAGATCCCGTGGCGGAACCTGCTGCTGCTGCTGCTGGATTCAGGTCTTGGTTCTCCTGGTCGTAAAATACCACTCCAGCCCTGCCCTAATCAACTGTATTAATGATACAAAGTATTTGATGCATTTCATCAATCAAAAAACATTTACTCAACAATGGAAAACTGTATGTTTTCTACAAATACACCTAATCTCTATTAACAGATAGGATTTGACTAGGAGATTTGCCAATTACTCACAGTAGGACAAACTTATCGATAGTGTACGTAACCCTAATCTTACTTAATCGCTAACTAACTAATTAACGTAAATTGATTCCTCTGTTAACATTTAGCTGAAAATCGATATCCACAATTACAGATATAGATGTTGAAGCGCTATACACAATATTCTTTAACAAAAATGCACTTATATTCCTAAAGTTGTTACAAAATACGGATATATATTATATGTATATATACCATTGTTGCACATGGCAAATACTATATAACTACTACTAATTAGTATTTTAGGTGTACCTAGACGAAACTCAATTGCTCGGTAATGAAGATTCGGTGACTAATTGTATGTAATATGTAAAAAATGGTTGATTACACCAATTAGTCATTTATCTGAACCTATGTGACAAAATACACACTAGTACCATACAAAATTAATGACATAATTAACACTAATGAAAAGTCAAAGCTCATAATTACCTAAAACGAATTATTTTGATATAATTACCAATACCATACCACCACAAAACAAGACCGTAAGATTTTCTATTCGTACGAGCTCTACCAATTAGTTGGTTTCTGATGACGTTTTGTGATTAAACATGGGCCCAAAGAAGTCCGAATCCGAAGTATATAGATTTAGCTACCGTTAGAATTCCTACATAGAAAATACTTCCTACTTCTATAACTTTTTTCCAAACAGTCCGGCACATTTACCCTTCTACTGCTTTATTTAAAATTAGCACCTAGCCATACTATCATAATACCAAATATGCATTTCAGTTTTCAACTATTTGTGACTCGTACAATACGCTACATGCACATTTATGCCGTGGATACTATATTATATACCTTGCTTTTTAATAGCTACAGTAAATTGGGCGAATTCACTTGGGTATTAAAATTCATGGAGAATTGAAATTAGTATTCTAAAAATGCATCGCTATTGTATCTAGTGTAGCTGCTGAGAATTTCATTGAAAATTTATTCTGTTATGTAGAATAGAAGATGTGTCTTTACAAAATACTTTTGGAGTACAATCTTTAATTATTGTAGTAAGTGAAATCTTTTTCCTTCAACAATAATAGTAACTTTGTAAGGTTAATGTTGTGTTTACCATTCTAGAAATGATAAATTACCATTTAGCAAGCAGGTACTTAGTTGCGCTAACTCTTTTCAGTTGAAGCTCACAATCTATCAATATATCTACTGTGCATTCGATTCACAACGTGACAGTTCTTATCTCTATGTCCTTTTCTTTCTTTGTACTTCTATAATACAGAATTTATGTACAGAGTGCCATGAAAGTCTGGACCCTGTGTTTATAGCTCTAGTTTATTAAGAAAAGCGCTTTCGCGAAGTGTTAGAGCATTAATAAAAGGTAACTACAATTGCAAGTATTTTGAAGATGGAGAAAAACTAAATCTTCAAGCTTTAGAATTAATAATTTACATAAAAATAATTGTAAACTCGTATCTACCTCTAATGCATTTATAGTGATAGAGTAAGAAAGTTGTAGTTGTGTATCCCCGTATTTTAGTCAAAAACTACAATCCATCTATAGTTTGTGATAGCAAAGAATTTAGTTAGTTTATCGCCCCCTTGTAGTAATTTTAACTCAGTACAGTATTAGTCTTTAGTGGGCCCTGAATCTGCCGCTTATGCATATATTGACAATCTAATACTTGCAGAATACACTTAATATTAGATATAAAAGTGGAATTATTGTTGTTTTTTTGTTTATGAAGTTAGTTTACTGAGTAGTAACAGTATTCATCTGTAATACGTAATGACAAAATGACATATTATGTAAATCTACTCTACACTTGATACTATCATTTTCTACATTTTTAAGTTGAAAGATGAACATGTATAATGTATGCCATAATTTGTTATATCTTTAGTAATGTAATTACATAGTTATGGTGGAGTAGAAGTTTCTAATAGTAGTATTATTGTCTCGAGATGTTGCGCAACAATCTATTATCATTACCTATTAATAATAAATATGCCATTAATTACCATCATAGTAGACGTAATACATATGTAGCGCATAAAGTCTAGTACATATCTAGTACATAAATATTTAAGCAATAATAAAACGAGTTAAAATATATGTATATTTAGATTTATAATTAGTAATATGTATGTAATTATTTGCAAAATGGTTATATGACGAACATCTGTTACGTTCTGTCAGTGCAATCTTGTGATTCTATTCATAGTCAAATATTGTTGATAAATGTTCTTATTTATAGACAGTTTGTTGTGTAATGTCATTCATTATTTATTAAGACTAAATTCTATTGAAATAATATATATAACGTATATACGCACTAAAGTAAAATTATAAAGTTATATTATAGACTACCCTATCAAAGTTGCGAATTAATTTACTTATACATTCACAGCTATAGCATTTTATGTATTTCCAGTTAGCAGAATAATCTTTTAGGTGGTAGAGGTACATACAAATATTTAAATGCATTTACATATGAAATAGTAAATTAAAAATACACAGATATGATGTGTGTACACAAATGAGATATGATATGATTATATTTCTACCCTAGAGCTAGGGTGCGTTAAATGAAGGGAGTCTTTAACTCTTTAGCATTGACGTACATCAATATCCTATCATCAAAATAGGTATTTAGGGTTTTGTCTTGCTTTGATCTGTTGATACTGTTTATATCAAGTTTGTTTTGTCGCTGCTGATATTATTCAATGAATATGATGATGGACAGGCAAAGCGGGCATTGACAGTGGCTTGAACACATAACATGAGGAGAGGCAACTAAAGACGGAGCAGTAAAGTTATTACAGTCATTATATTTATAAAGACGTTACATTTTTCCTTCTCCAGAAGCTATGCTATTTACTATAGCGTCTAGTATAGGTATACAATTATCACTCAACGTGTGCACACATAAATATATATTAAATACAAATGCTTAAGAAAGAGATACAAATATGGAACAATATCTTATTCTAAAAAGACATTTCGTTTACATCAAATAGATACTGCATTTGGATGCTATGCAGCCCCAAGTCTGAATCTAATCTCTGTTGCAATTAGTAAAATTAATTAAAAAAAGGAAACTTATATAGTATAGGAATGTATGAATACTAATATGTATATCTAAGCACACGTTTACTTTTTAAGTGATCGACAGTCAACGAAACTTTTCAAACGTTTGTAGGCACAAAATAAATATGCAGCTTGCAGCTAATAATTGCTATATCAATAGTTTGGTGTAGCAAAAATAGGTTATCACTTTATGTAATTAGGTAGCTCTGTTCGAAACAAAATCTGAATTCCTTAAAGCCAAAATGAAAAGCCAATATTAGGGGAATCTGCTTACCAGGAAATCGACTCGCATGCAATAATATAATCTCAGTGTGATTAATGTAATTATTGTTATATGTGATCTACCTTAGATTCCAAAAAAATTCCTAAAAGTAGATCATCATTAGCCAGTAATAAAATTGCCGTACGCAGGTCGAAGTATAACAATTATATATATGCAATTTGCAATGATTTATTTAATTAGAATTTCTCATAAACATCTACATATTTATGTCCTGTCATTGTTGACAGGAGGTTAATAAATAAATCACAAAATAGTAAGTATTAAAGTTAGTATTATGTTTTGAATAGGTACTACTCATATACAATACATATATTTTATCTGGTCTGTCTGTCTGTCTATACTGCAGTATATAAGTATTTATCTTTTGTTAGCATGGTGCATTTCTTCGATACTGGCTGCAAATTAATTCCATTAAATCTTGCCAATGATGTATACCTTTGTTGTCTTGTCTATGTAAAGCCGTACATGTCTACATAATAAAAAGGTTGTTATGAGTCTAAATGCATTAATCTTGCAATTTAATTTATGTAACACAAGACGAGCTTTTCCAACCTTCAGTAAGGTTTTAAGTTTATCTCCGCATATTAGGGTTATAACATAACTAAGCGATTCTATAATGGGCAAAGGGTATTTTACCAAACGTATCCAATCGTATACACTTAGACTTCCATAGCTATTCCATGCAAAATTGAAAACGCTTGCCAAACAAAAAAACAGTGATCCTATTAATAGTATTGGCATGTTTAATAAACTAATATTCTTTTGAAACGAGGAATGGAAAATATGTTGATCATTTTATTTTATCATGTTGTTTGTTTGTACACTAAGTATATACAAATAAGATACCTCAGCAGTAATATCTGTAATATTAGATTAGCAGGAAATCTTACGTATTGCAAACATTCGTACGTATTATGTTATTAGCCAACATGTTTAGATAATACATAAAAAACAACACACGGATTATGATAATAGCACTTCATTAGTTAACTATAAATAGTTAGCATTATGTAGTTTGTAAGAAAATCTGTATTGGAGAAGTTGTAACAAGAGATATAAATAAAAACAAGAAATCCATTAAATACTCAACATGGACAAAAACAAAAGAGAAGAAATTATATCTGTGAATATTTATTGACAGCTTGATTTAATTGCTGAGTTGCAGCATTTAATTGCTCTCTATTTGGTCCAGGTGCGTAATAAACCTGGGGTGCTGGAGTTTGGACATAGGTGACACGAGAATTAGAATAGCTGTCTCCCTGTGGGGCTCCGTAGCTGCTGGATGGACTTTGCCAACCGTGTCCATCATTTCCGGAAGAGTCGTCACTTAAAATTTAAAGATTTTATATCAATCAGTATAAAATACAAAAATTCTACTTTATTCTTTAAGCCATTAGTAAATTAATTTTACCTATTTTATTATTGCCAAGATGAAACATGCAGGTTTTATTTTTCGAAGAAAAAATTACAAGATATTCTAAAATTCGCCAACGGAAAACATGTGTGAGTAGTGATGAGTATTCTTAAATGCTTACAATCACTACCTTCTCAAGTTTACCTGATAGGTTTTCACTACATATTATAAACAAAATTAGCTCAATAACATGCAAGGTCGTCGCCTAACCAAAGTTTCTCTCCCAGTCGAATAATGGTGAAGGTTTGTGAAAGTTCTACTAGTGTCCTAGCATACAAATTAGTAAATCTTAGACACATCTTACAAATGGTAAATACATATTTAAGCTTATTACATGTAATAACCATTTCAAAATTCATGTAATATCTCTACTTGCATAAAAAGTAATTTTACCTTCTACGCATCTTGTTTTTACTACGTATGTCGGGTAATAACGTCTACTTAAATTTCTATAACTTTACTGCACAGTGTCTTAACTTTCTAAACAACTGACGTAGGTATATGTAAATATATAAGTTCAACCCTAAGTACTAATAAATAGTAGGCAGGTGTATGTGTGTAAGTCATTTATAAATACCAACGTTTGTAGGTATATGAACTCCGCGTAGATGTATAGAATGCTTTCCATGGAAAGTTCCACATCTCAGAAAATCCGATCTCTTTGCTTGCGTGGCCTAAAACAAGCAAATGCACTTAAAAATGCTTTTTGCGAGTTGCTATTGATTGTCCTGCTTTTTATGTTCCATGTAAATATTCAATGATATTCTAGGGAATTCTTAGAACCCAAGAACACAGCGTATTCCTCTGCATTAACCAGACCAGAGATATGATATGAACCAGGAAACAAAAACGAATCGGGCTACTTTAGATTTACAATGCTAAAATTCTTTCTTACAAAAAATAGTCAGAAAAGGTTTCTGACTCCTAAGAGACCTTGCATGAGTTCAGCACTATAGAAATAAAGGGGAACGTCAGATTTATGTATTCTGTACTAGAGGGTTCTAGAAATTCTAAAACTAACCTACAATACTTTATTAACATCCCCTTTTAGTATGATATGAAATTGTTACTTTTAAGAATTAAATTATGGCTTTATGACTATTAGTCTTAAAAATGTACTAGGTAAGGTAAACAATGTTAATACTTACTTGTCAAACTGAAAGAACTCTCCGTATTGCTCCGCTAATTTGTTGTAAATGGGGGCAGTATATCCAGGGATGTAAGCAACAATGAAGGCAATCGCTTTTATTAATATGGCAATCCCAACAATTAAAATTGGAAGGCCAATGTAGAGAGGTATTTTGGCAACTTCATTACCCAGGTTGTTGGAAATTCCCTGTTTTCCATTAATAATTATTTTAGAAAAATGTTAGCTACTAATGTTATTATACTTTAGGGTTAATGTTATGAATTATACCATGTTAACTATTGTAACATGGAAACTTGGCTATTTTCAACAATGGAGTGGAGAAAAGGCCAAATACATATATGTAGAGCAAAATCCTACCGTTGTGGAAAAGGATGAAATTGAAGGAAGACCAAGGCTACTGGTCAGAGCTGTGATATTTTTGCTGCCCGAAATGGAATCCAGTTTGTTCACTAGTAAATTCCAAGTGCGTCCTACAAATTCTCTTCCTTTTTCAAATTGTCTAGCAGAAATTATAAACTTTTGGGGTTTCTTTTGAACTCTATTATTGAATTCCGTATTATTTGTAGCCGATGTCCCCGCTGACGAAAATTCAATGAAAATAAAACAGAGACAGAAGCATATAAAAATATTTTTGATCTCCATCGTGGAATCTAACCCTAAACCTCCTTCCAATAACGCGAATACTATCCTGATATTTGAAAAGGCTAACACACTTACAGATCTGTATTCTTAAAAGAATCTGAAGATGAGAGTCACTTTCTTCTTAGCGACCAATCCTTAAATGACATTTTCAGTGACAATTCTACTCATATTTGTAACAAATATGTCGTCATCATGTGCAGCAATATAGAGGAAGTGAGTAAGACGCACGTATCACTTCATTTGAAATATTGTTAATATGCTCTTTTACTAAAATCAGAGTATGTTGTCTGACTTTCGAAGAAAAATAACTTTCGCTCAATGTTAACCCAGTTTCCCTACAGAATCTTGAGTAGGCACCTTTTACTTTTCGTAGGTACTTAATTTACGTAAATGCTATCTTCTTCCTACTACGAGAGTTGAGACGCAGTTTGTATTTCGTATACAGAGGATTATTCAGCAAGAAGTATTTTGGTGCTATAGCTTTAACTTGTGCATGTTTAAGCATACAAATATTTCTCTAATAATTGCAGGTAATTATTTTGACAACTAAAACCAAAAATCTATGCAAAAGGCCAAGGAAATTCGTTTAAAGCATTCATACCTGTATTACTTACTCGCTTGCCTAATTAAACGATTAACATACATTATTGACAATTTGATTTTCAAATTCGTAGTTAGCATTAGGTTCAGTGTCTCCCATGTAGGCTAATAGGGTAGAAGGCAATTTTGCCAGGTACACTCATTTCAGTTAATTTAGATATCTAGTCAGATATTACGAATGTTTTCTCACCTGTCTCTTAACGTATTTTTGCGGCCCTCACACAGACATTCTTATAACTTGACTAACATGTAATTTCGGAATAAATGTTGGAAAGAACTTGACACTAGAATACTAGTGATACACATAAAGGTTTCTGTGTTTCGCCACAAAGAGGTTCCATTATTTGAGCATGTAAAAGTAAGAGCCTCTTTGCATTGACACAATATGGTGTACCCAAAATGATTTTATTAACCTATGTGTTGCACTAAAATCGATTATATCTATGCAAAATCTTTTCATCTGTGCCATTTGACAGTTTGAGTGATATTTTATTATCAGTAAATTGTATCTTGCATAGTGAATAATGGTATTTTGAAAATACAAATAAATAAAATGCATAAGAATTTTAGCACGTATTCGTAGCTCGCATTTTCATCCATACAATATGCAGAGGTAGCCAGGCCAAGCTACTGGGAAACTGGACGATATAGAAAGAGACATGGACGACTTTGGCCACAGTATGCAACATTTGCTAAATTTTGGAAAATTAATTGGTCTCATTCCTTCGAGGTCGTCTTCTGGTCAGTAAGTGAAACAAACTGCCAATATTTTCTCATGTAACTGTAAAATTACAGTCATTTCTTGGGACTTTGATTGTTTTGTAATAAGGCATTTTACGGTAGTCTGTAATATGATATTATTATGACTTTTCCAACTAGATGGGTATGTGTGCTTCCTATCCTCCTAGGCATGAATGCAACTATAGACATTGTCGGTGTATTTGCTACATCTGCTACCAGGAAATCGGCATCAGAATTAGGATGGGCTGTCGGCTCTCCTCTCTTCTACCTGACAGGAGCTTTTGCGTAAGTATATAATGCAGAAACTTATAGAAACAGCTTGCGTATTTTAATCCAAATGTCTATGGTAATCAATATCTAAAAAGTAAAATACTCGTTCTACAATTCTCTACTAGTTACAGATATTTTCATTCCCGATCTCATAAATTGCACAAAATTTTTTGGAAATGGCGTCAACTTCGTGTCTTAGCGTGGGACAAAACGCTCGGCAGAGATATAAATATTTTCTCTGGATTCATATTACTTTCAGCTATTTTAGAAAACGCAGTTTTCCATGTAAAGCTGTTCCCCATTTTCGATAGATCTCAAGGTAAATAAGAATAATATCTGTAATAATAACAACATTAAACAACTAGTATTTCAGTTTTAAGCGTCTAATAAATATGTAAGGAATTTCTATTATCTTACTACAAAAATATATTACTTATAGATATGCTATTATTACGGTACTGTGAAATTGTAAAGTTGCCCGTTTATGAGAACGAAAATTTTGCAGACTTGTAAAAATGTAATTCTTGATTTAATATGCATTCTGTTTAAGGATAGAATGTAGCCATAATCTAAATCCACACTGCAATAATAATTTACAATGTCATTTACATATCCCTGTTATCCAAATATACACAATACCCATTTTTGCAATATTCTTGAGCGAAGTACTCATATAAATAATATGTTCAATGATGAGAATATGCAGAACAACAGGATAGAGAAGCCAACGCGACATTTTTTGAAACGTACTATATGCGATCTCATCAGTACTGGGCCAAGCTAATTCCATACAGTCCTTTTACAGCCGTTCTACTTTTCATCACAAACAAATTAGCCGTCTACGCTTGGAACTATATGGATATCTTCATTATCGTAATGTGCCGTGCGCTCTACTTTAAATTTTCCGTTCTTCTGCACTCAGACTGTAAGAAACTATGATCTTCAGCCAACTTTACTTAATTCGTCATCAAAGAATTCTTAATATTAAGTTATGTTTCGTATGAACAAAATAAATGGGAGTTTTAGATGTAGGCAATAATTTTCCCTTACACATATTGGAATATTTATTTGTTTTCTATAGTAAAGTTATTTTGGAGCGAATTCCGTACAATTTACATGGAACTACTACATATTATGGAACTTTTTGAAGATTTCCTCTCTCCTATGATCTTTGTTACGTATGGGATGAATTTATATGCTATGTGCATGCAAGTAAGCTTATTATATTGTATGTAGTACTTATGTAATATGAAACAGGAAAGTTTCATATTGGAAAGTAATAAAATACTATTTTCCATTGTTTCAGCTTCATTTAGGAGTAACTCTTCGGGAAAATACAAATTACTGGCTTTCATTGTATTCCATTTGGTCCTTTGTACATTTGATGACTAGAATCTTTCTTGTTACGGTAACAGCTTCAAAGGTCAATGAATATTCTACGAAAATTCTTCGTAGAAAAATACACGATTGCCCAATGGAAGAATTTTCCCTGGAAGTAAGTTCTTGAAACTCTACTGCATAAATCACGTTAGTATAGTACATATTCTGCTGCAAAATAAATAGCTGTAGAATTTCTGAAGAATTTCCAAAGACTTTCTTTGGAAATGTTTTAGAATCACCAAGTATTTCAATGTATTCCTACTAAGTACATAAAAAAGGTAAAAACGTATGCAGTACACCAAATATTTTACATGTTTACTATTGCCCACTTATCTGATGTGCACTTAAGCCCTTCATGAGATGTGTAAAAATGATTTTACTTTTCCTTGACAGATTGAAAGGTTGGAAAGCTTGTCTACAAGTAGAACATTGGGATTGACAGGATTAGGATGCTTCACAATAACGAAAGCATTTACCATAACGATAATATCTGTGGCTTTTACATTTGAGATGGTTTTGCTGCAACCTGACTCTGTCTAAATTGCCGGATAGCATTGTGCAATAGTCAAGATACAAAAAATGGCACATACATTTCAAATATTATTATACTTCCATAAGTATTCGTAGAAGGATGTAGAGATATATGGACAGTTTCTGTGAAACGGCAAGGGCAAATTAGGCATTGAATGTCATGGAGGAAGAAAGTCTAAAGATCTCGATAAAACCTGCTTTCATACTTGCTGGTATCTTTCTTTAATATTAAGCTACAAACATAATATATGTTCTTTTACATTCCTTTCCTATACATTCGCAGTAAATCTTCATTCTGCTTGTGTAAGTAATTTCAACTGACAATTTTGTATGGTGTTATTTATAGAATGAATGTAATTGTATGTATCCTGTCAAGGCAATGCAAAAAAGATTCACATCGACAAAAAAATTATCTTAATAACTGTAGATATGCATTTACATAACTATTTTGCCGATCAAGATATACAAGAATCATCTTAATTATGGCATGTACAATATTGGCAAAAGTCGTAATTTCGTCAGAAAAGATAAAAGCAAATAGCCAACAAAGGATGGAGTTACTAATTGCATCTACCAGGAACCTTATAAATACTTAAGGATGTAATGAGATTCATAAGTGTTGAAATGTATAAGTATTTATACTTCGTTTTTGCCTTATTTTATAGTATGTAAAAGTAAGTATTGCCATTTGAACATGTTAGCTGCGTTTTGTGTTTAAACGTTTAGTACAACTTAGAAATGGAATTTAGGATAAAATCACTGATTCTGTTGAATTCTGGAGTATACACCAAGTTTGCAGCATTCGTTATTAAGTCTCCAATAGATTCCCTGCAAAATTCAAGAACAAAATTAACTGCCTAAACTTTTCTGATTACAACACTAATTTACTTACAACAATACCCAATACAAATAAATATTACCCGCTATATGATCTTAGTGCACCAGCCCCCTCCGAGAATGACTCGTACAATGCCAGGAAAATAAAAAACCAAACGATTCCAATGATGATAGCCGCTATTATTATTAGGCCTGGGATTGTACTGATCACCTCATTTGCATTTGGATTGCCTATCTATAAAAATCACATTAAATGTGTCACAACAGAAGAAAAAAAATCCCCGCACTACATGAGAATAAAAATTACTTATAGTTGATTTCATCTTACCGGACAACCAGCTCGAGAAATCTTATCGCAATCATCAGCTATTCTAGCTAAAGTCGCCGGGGCTTCCCGATCCACCTTTTTAGTGGAATTGAAATGCAAAATCGGTCTGTAGGTTCTTTGCATAATAAATTCTTCTTCGGAAGAATTTATAGTGGTAGTTTCTAATCTATTTTTTGTTCGTATTGCTTCAGTACTACTAACAAAGAAGATAAAACTAAAATTCAACAGAGCTAACCAAGTAGTAAAATAGGAAAACGTCCTGTGCTTCATTTTTCCTTAAGTATAAATATCACTGCAAAGTCTAACTACGTGTTACATGGCAATATACTATAGGCACAAAAGGAAATTCTATCTGTATGCAATTCTTTTGCGAGTTAGTCCTCTCATTTTAGCGATAGAAGTGAAACTGCGAAACAGCAATTAAGCTGTCATTGTCTTAAACTTATCTTTTGAGATTTACGTGTTTATGCATTATGGTAAATAGACTAACGGGTTTTAATTTCCCGATTTGCATAGATATTGACTCATATATTTTTACCTATATACAAAAGTATGGTTAGCAATAAAAGAAATACTAACCAATCCTTAATAAATAACTGTACATATTATATATTCTATCCACAGTAAAGCTTTTTCATAATTTATGTGTATTTTAAAAAGTATTTAATCTTTGTATTGAATTGCCTATTGTATGTATGCCTACATATGAAATGAAATGTTCAGTGTACAAATAGGTATTTACGTGACATTCACAGCTGCCAGTTATTATGGTTCCAGTTCCATCCAAACTTAACTAGATATATTTATTACAGTTGCTTTAGAATTAGTTACAATGCAATGCCCAAAATAGCCGTCAATCCAAGTACTCAATTGACATACTTAATACATACTCAATAGTGTTAGAATGCGTTATGTTGTTTTTTGGCCCGTATTAAACTGGCCAAAATTTTCTTTTCCGGTTTTTCACATTCCTATATGTATTTTGAAGTACTGAGTCTGCATTATTCCGAAAATACTGTAAAAATGTCCTTGCGTAGAGTGAATTACCCTAATATTGGTATGAATATTGTATTATCATATAAAATTCATGCCATGATATTTATTTAAATATCTCAATATATTTATAACATATACGGGTATGGTTGAAATAAGTACAGAGGGTGGACATTGTATGGAAGTTAAGTTTTACTTGACAAATGTTATGATTTGCTTGCCACAGCCTCTTCCTTTACAAATTAGGTTTATCTTCGTTAAGGAATACTAATACTTTGCCTACAAAGTAGCCATATTAGTCTTAGCATTTGCAAGGATTAGCAATACAAAAAATAATGAATGTTGAATGTACATACAGGTCAGCTTACGATAACATTATATTTATAGTTAGCAACTTCGTACATGCGTCCTATCCTAAGTGGACTCTTAAAGCGACTGAATAAGCCGGTGTGTCATGTGCCACACATCAACGATATTTTTATGGCTGAGTGTATAAAGCATTAGATTATATCGTGACATGGCTGCTGCCGGTCTAAACTGGAATTTGTTTATTCTCATCTCAACTATGACTGTGAAGATGATGTTACACTTAATTAATAAATCATATAATATACTATTTAAAATCCCTTAGTACTAAATTCTATTACAAATATGTCTGTTCTGGATATTTATCTTCTGGGTTACGTAATATTAATTTCTTCGTGCTATTATTAGAAATAACTTTCATGCATATCATCGCGTAAGAACATTAGGTACACACAATTTCAACGTGAACCTCTTTAGTTAGAGCTTTGTTTTATAAATAGGTATCATTTATTTATACTTTGACCTTTCGAAGCAGTTTATTATTTAGCTAGGGATAAGGATATAATTGCATGATATAGTGGGTATAGATGTTGACCCGTTGAGATGCTATTGTTACTGATGTCTGTAATTTGTAATGCTTCTAATTCAATTACTTAGTACTTTCGCTAATTCTTGAATTAAATGGACAAAATGGAATGGAGAATTGAAGAACATCGCAAAGCCTAAAGTAAAAAATCTTGAGTCACACTGATGAATAAAATAATCATCAATTAATTAATAATACTGCCACATCCTAACATTCACAGTGGATGAAACAGAATTAGGATGAGATTTGTTTGATAAGGTTAAATATAATTTTAGGATGTGGAGCTACATGAAATGCCAAGGCTAAATTAAGGCAAATATTTCTTGGATCTATCGGAAGTGTAGTAATTACATTACATTATGTATGTATGTACCTACATGGCTATAATAGCTAAACACTTAGTATATATAATATTTATAAGGCAGATGTCTGCAGACGACAAACGAGAACTTTCATTGTTATTGGTTGTACTTGACAAAGTTGTCTTGTCTGTCCTCTTAAATGAGTTGACAACGCGCAATTGTTCTAAACTTCTACCCATGCATACATAAATAAATAGTACTACCCATTTATTAAGTATCAGCACATTTAAATATAATAGCGATTAGGGACATACCTGTACATGCAATTTTAGTGTAGCAGGTTTATGCAAACGAGCAGGTGGCCTGGTCTGGCCTGGCCGGTAGTTCCAAATGTGACAAGGCATCTTTTAAATGAGGAAGTACATCCGGAATACTTTAGATGAGATTATTGATTGCATGACATGAACAAATACGACAAGTAGTTACTATTTATTGCTGAAGTATTAGTACTATTATTATATGTATGGTAGGGTTACTGTGAGAGTAGAAGTAGACTGCAGTTCAGACATTGATTTACTATGCTGCTATAAGTATTATAGCAGTAAAGCTAATATATTTATGAAGATGGATAAGTAATTGTATACCTAAATAGGTAGTAAAACAAATAAAGTCTACAAATTCAGGTGCAACATAATCAAATGTAATGTCAAACAAAATACTATAATATTATGGGTGCGTAATAACTGGCAGGCGACTCGGCAAGATTTGGCAGAGAAATTATTTATAATTTTCGTAGAATGTAGCAGATAGTGGGCAAACACAAGTTGAAAGAGGCAAAGAATAATTTAAAATTAATCATAATATGAATTAGTCAATATATATTACAATAAAACTGCCAAGCCACTGTATACAGCCCGCCCGAGTGAGTGTATTGCTGCATAATTACGACAAATATCCTTATA